>SMDT01002206.1:0-48985 GCA_005392925.1 Aquilaria sinensis | reverse complement strand
ATCACCTCTAGACCTTCGGGTCCTCTGATAATTACCCCGGCTCCTTGGTGTTCGGAACCTGAGGCTCCATCCACATGCAGCGTCCATTCTGGCTCATCTTCACCGAGGTCTGGATGGCTGTCTTCGGTTATGGGTACTTCGGCGATGAAGTCTGCCAATGCTTGAGCTTTAATGGCTTTTCTGGGCTCGTAGGTAATGTCATGTTCACCCAGCTCTATGCACCATTTGGAAAGTCTTCCCGAATGATCAACTTTTTTCATAACATCCCGTAGAGACAGACTACTTCGGACGATGATGGGGTGAGCCTGGAAGTATGGCCGCAATCTTCTTCCTGCCAGCACCAAGGCATATATGGCTTTTTGGAGCAATGGATACCTGACCTCGGCGCCGTGCAGGGATTTGCTTACGTAATAAACTGGCCATTGCTTCGACCCTTCCTCTTTCACAAGGACCGAGCTTACTGCTTTTTCTGAAACAGCGAGGTACAGGATGAGGGGCTCTCCTTCGCGAGGTTGTCGCAGAGTAGGCAGTCGAGACAAATAGATTTTAAGTTCTTCCCAGGCTTTTTGACAATCCTCATTCCAAGGATGGCCATCGTCCCCGAGGTCATTTTCTCTTTTTGCTGCCTTAGTAAGGACTTTGAAGAATGCCCGACACCGATCTCCGTACCTGGAGATGAACCTGCTAAGAGAGGTTATCCTTCCAGTGAGTCTCTGCACATCTTTCACTGTGACGGGAGTTCGGAATTCGAGCAGAGCCTTAATTTTTTCTGGGTTAGCATCAATGCCCCTTTCTGATACCATGTACCCCAGAAATTTTCCCGAGGTCACGCCGAAGACGCATTTTTCGGGGTTAAGGCGAATTCCGAAGATTCTGAGTTGTTGGAAGGTTTCCTTTAGATCTGTGACGTGGTCGTTAGGCACCTTACTTTTGACTATCATGTCATCAACATAGACTTCCATGTTCCTCCCTATTTGGTCATGAAAGACTTTGCTCATCAGCCTTTGGTAGGTGGCTCCTGCATTTTTGAGCCCGAAGGGCATCCTAGTGTAACAATATGTTCCACCTTCGGTGATGAAGGCAGTTTTCTCTTCATCCTCGGGATCCATCCTTATTTGATGATACCCACTGAAGGCGTCGAGGAAGCTTAGGAGCCCATATTCGGCAGTTGAGTCGACCAACTGGTCTATCGGTGGGAGAGGGTAGGAATCTTTTGGGCAGGCATCGTTCAAGTTTCTGAAGTCGATGCACATCCGGAGCTTACTACTCCCTTCTTTTGTAGCAATGACCACATTGCTTAGCCATTCGGGGTACTTGACCTCCCTAATTACATTTGCGTCCATCAAGCGCTGTACTTCAGTCTTGATGAATTTACTTTTGTGGACCGAGATGCCTCGTTTCTTTTGCCGGACAGGTTTTGCTTCCGGACTTACTTTAAGGCTATGTTGTATTATGCGAGGGTCTACCCCTGGCATATCCTTTGGCGAGTAGGCGAACAGACCTTTATTCATCAGTAGAAAGGATACAAGGTTTTTCTTGTCACCTTCGGCCAAGTTTTTCCCTATTCGGGTATTTTGGCGTGGGACAAGTTCTATTTCTTTTGTTTCTACTTTTGCGAACTCTTCCACCCCGCCCGTTTTTGGTTCTTCGGTCGGTAGAGTCCCTCCTGCTGTGGTTTGTGCGAAGTTGGCTGCTGGGACCTTTCTGGCTTTGACAAACACCTTCCTGACCTCGGCTTGGTCGATGAATATTTCGGCGTCTCCATCCTTGGTGGCGAAGGTGACTGTTAAGTACTTCACATCTGGGCGAATGTGCAAATTCCCTTGTGTTTGCCTTCCCAGGATGGCGTTGTACGACAAAGGGACATCCATGAAGATGAACCTTGTCATTGTGGAGGCAAAAATTTCTCCTTTTCCGTTTACCGAACTCCCTCTCATCATCAGGGGAAGGTTGATCCAGCCGAGGACGGGCAGCTCTAAGGGTCCTATTCCAAAGGTTGGCGAAGTAACAGGCTTGAGGGCGGTGCTGGATGTTCCCAAGCTTGGGAGCAGATGCGAGAATAGGACGTCGGCATTTGATCCATTGTCAAGCAATACCCTTTTGACGTCCCAATTTCCTATTCTCGTCATGACCAACAATGGGTCGTCATAAGGGAAGATGACGGAGGAACCATCTATTCGGGTGAGTTTTTTCGATGGGCTTTGGTACTCCATCGTTGCTATTTCCCTAGCTTTCCTCTTTCTTCCGGAGGACGGCAGTCCAGTGGTGATGGCTTGTATTACCCCCGCCGAAGGTGGGAGGTGCTTTTTTGGACTTCGGTTTTTCCTCCTGTCAGAGTCATACTCCTCTTCATCAGCCTTTCCTTCCTCCTCTCTTCTTGCTTCGGCGAAGGCATTCGCAGATAGCGCCGAAGTTGGCCTTGCTTAATCAGCAACTCGATATACTTTTTCAACTGGAAGCAGTCTTCGGTGTCGTGACCGTGGTCGCGATGAAACTGACAGAACTTCTTCATATTCTTTTTGTTGTCAGCGGTCATCGCCTTTGGTAGCTGAATCTGGGACCCCTGTTTCTCCATTGTCATGAGGATGTTGGTCCTTGTGGTGTTCAGGGGTGTAAAGTTCGGGGGAGGCTTCCTTCCCCTGAACCTCCGAGGTCGTCCTGTTTGCTCTATCGGATACTTGGCTTGCTGGCTTGATCCTTCGGGGCGGGAATGATCGTTCTTCGCCCCCCCCATTCTTAGCTCTTCGGCTGTCATATGCTGCTCGGCCCTTCGGAAAAATTCGTCGAGCGTGTCCGGGGGGTCTTTGGAAAACTCATAAAACAGCGGTGAGTCCCTCCGAAGGCCCCGTATCATGGCGAGGATGCGTATTTCTGGCCGAAAGTCTGGAACACTTAGGGCCTCTCCGTTAAATCTTTCGACGTAGTCACGGATGGTTTCCCCGTTCCTCTGTGCTATGTCAAACATTTGTACTGGCATCTTCGCCGTAAGACGACTTCCAATAAACTGCTGGGTGAAGGCAATGGACAGCTCCTGGAACTCTCTGATGGTTCCTGGGGCCTGAGAGTTGTACCATGATGTAGCAGGGTCGGCAAGGGTGACCTCGAAAAGGGTGGCATCGTCAGCCCCGTGCAACACCATGCTCCGTTTGTACTTCGTCAGATGGGCCTGTGGATCTGTTCGGCCATCGTACGTTTCTAGCCGAGGTACCCGGAAGTCACTGGGCATGCCTGCCTCAACTATTGTTCGGGTGAACGGTGACTCATCACCACAGAAAGTTTCAGACAGTCTGGCCCAGACAGGTTTGCGGGCTACCTGTTTTTCCAACCTCGCTAGCATTTTCTGCATGAGGACCACAGCACTAGGTTCTTCTTCTTGGTGCTTGTAGGTTTCTGGGAAGGGAGATCGTCAACGTCTTTTCGGGGATGGACTTCGCCACCGAGGAGACGGTGATTTCGCCTCAGGCGACAAGCTCCTTCGGCATGGGGTCTTAAGTCATTTAAGTCCCACTGGCCCCTTAGACCGTTCCCCGAAGGGCATGTTCTCTGTCGAAGACTCCTCACGTGGATCTCCGGATTCCGAACTTCGGTGAGGGGATCTAGGACTTTTCCCCCGGCGAGGTGCTAGCGAGGAAACCTTCTGGGCCTGGGTCGGTTGCGGCCATCTTTGGTCTATTTGTTGTGTCATTTCGGCCACAATGGACCGTTGTAAGTCGCGCAGAAAACTCATGGTTACGACCAGAGGACATTCTTCCTCCGGCAGAGAAGTCCCTGGAAGGGGTAGCTCGGCAGCTGGTTGGACTTCGGGCGCTTACGAGGACTTCGGAAGTGCCTTGTCCTTAGAATGCCTAGTCTCATCGACAGCCACCTGAGGGTGGTTTCCCACAGACGGCGCCAAATGATGCCCTGAGGCATCTTTGTCTAATGACATGGTGAGTTCCGAGGGAGCTTCCGAGGAGGGAGAACATCTGACGGAGAGGTTCCCCCGGTGGGAAGGTACCGGAAAGGCTCAGAGAAAAGCGTTAGGAGGTCCCCGGGATATTTTTCCGGGGAGGAGCCTCCGACGCCCAAGTTAGTGTCCTGATAGTGAGTAAAGTAAGAATCCTAAATGGATATAGGGTCTGGCCTGTATATGTTTTCTACTGTGCGAGAGTGCTGATGGAGAGAGCTCTCTTGCCAAGTCCTGTTTCCCAGTATTTATAGAAGTACCTGGCCCGTTCGGATCCTGACACGTGTTCGGTCGGATTCTTTCTGTGCTTTTTGGGCGTAGGGAACAGGTAGCCGTTTGTAGGCTCCTGGTTTTGTGGCTGAGACGGGACTTGGATGACGTCGGCGTGTCAGGCCGCCGTTTCAGGCAACGTGTGGGCGATCTGTCAGAGGCTCCTTAAATGCTCATTAAATGCTCATGCCGTACTCCCGAGGTCCTTTGGGAGAGGTCACCCTTTGGTATGGATGCCCTTCTTCGGGAATCACGCTAGTGGCTCGGGGAGTTCTTTAGCTCGGGAGTTCTGCCTTCGGGGAGAATCTCTCCTGCTTTCAGTAGCTGGTTTTTTTCTTCCGAAGGCGATATGTTTGGTTCCCCGAGGGAGTCAGCAACACATTAAGATAACCTGGCGTTTCAGCCGAAGTACTTACTTCATCGTGCTCGACTTCACTTCTACCGAGGTCGATGGCAATGCTTCTTTCCGAGCTACGTCAGGCTCCCCGAACAAACCTTCGGGGAAGTATATACTGGAAGAGGTGATTTCCCACAGACGGAGCCAAATAATGCCCGTCGGCATCTTCGTTGTGCAACATGATGGCCTAAAGTAAGGACTTCCGATGTGAGAGTACCTGAAATGCTCAAAAGAACAAGGGTTAAGAGCTCCCCAGAATGTGTTTCCAAGGGAGGTGCCTCCGATGCCCAAGTCAGTATTTGGTAAGTAAGGAGCAGAAAGTAGAAAGTAAAATAGTGGAGAGAGTTGTGTATCTATCCCCTTTTACCAAGGTTATTCTCTAAGTATTTATAGGAGAGCGTTGGGAAAATTCCATTTGACATAGCTTGCTCAGATCATGGCACGTGCTCAGTCGGGTGTGATTCGTATGTTCGGGGATGGGGGACCTCCAGCTGGCCATAGGCTATTCTGTCCAGGAGTCAGGGCCGTGGGAGGTTTGTGTGTCAGGGGCGTGTGTGAGGTCTTTGTGTTATAGGCTTCTTAACCATTTTTGTCTTATTTCCATAAGACCCCTTTGGGTAACGAGACCCCTTCGGGGTATGAGACCCCTTCAGAAAAAGAGGCCCCTTTCGGCTAGATATCATCACCGTGGGCTATCAGGATGAGTTCTTCGGCGGAGCGGGGCACCTTTAGGAGAAGCTCTACTTCGCCAAAGATGGTGGTTTAACAAGGTTAGAGGGTCAAGGACTACATACCCTCTTTTTTTTTAGGTTTCCACTCATCCAATCTGAGGGTGATGCTTGACTTTTACTGAGGGTGGTGCTCATCTTTTATCGAGGGTGGTGCTCATCAGAGCTTAGGCGTTCAAAGGGTAATAGCACATTGGCTATCACATACCCAAGTGGCCCTCTTGGGCACTATGTAAACATGTGCATATTGGTCCAACCATCACACACATATTCATATTTCATGCACACCATGGTGGCTAAGAAGGAAAACACTAGCACAAGTCTTACTTTTGGCTTCCATACATTAGGCAATCTTGTTAAGTTCTAATGACCAGCTACTGCACCTGTAACTTACACTCATAAAATGTATCATTATAGCCACATACTCCCTATTTTCTTTGATCCATTATCAACTAGAGACTTATAGAAAACCAAGGAATTTTTTTTTACATCAATAGTCCACCTATGGACCAAGTTATGGATTTTTGAAGTTGGTTACAAAATTCTGACCAAATAAACAGTAACTCAGCCAAATTTGCAATGTCATATCTTTGGCTACAGGGCTCTAAATCCATAAATTCCAAAACCTAGTTAACTCTCTAGATGTCTTCTAGGTCTGGTCAAAATTGCGTACCAAGATTCATTCTACATAGTGAAATATTAAACTTTAGGTCCATAGTCAAATTTCTGGCAACTTTTGGACCATTTTGCCCATATAATTTTTCCAAACCATGCAAACACTTCATTCACAAGGAGAAAGCCCTCCAAGGCTATCCGTTATATGTCCGCTACACATAGGAATTACATTCCCTTTATTTTAACAACTTCATGTGGCCAAAATAGAATTTACAAGTAAGCAGCCCATCATTCACACTTAGGCAGCTTTGCACCACATCACTTCCATAGCCAAAACATTACTCAAATGTTCACATACTTGTATCATTTTACATACACTACATGTACATGACTATATACACTACAATATGGTCTTAACTCAGCTAAATACACACCCTAGGTTACAGGAAGTCCTAAGACACAATGGACTCCAAAAACAGGATGTTGGACAGCTACTGCACAACACAATAAGTACCACCATTAGAAATACCAAATGTGCTCCCAAAATCACCAAAATTTTCAGATCATAACTAGGCATATGGACGTTCACGTAACTCAAATTTCATATTAAAACTCAAACTACAATGGTTATTTTGAATGTGATCTTTCAGCTGGACCTGAAATGACAGAATTGAGGGGAGTAAGTTTCATTGAGAAATTAGTAAGGTTAGCACTTGGATTCAATAGGCAACGTAACCATCATTAAAACCTTTATCCAAAGTCACTAAAACACAAAAACCACAATGCATATATACAAGATATAGCAACCAAATGCAGCAGCCAAACACAAACAACAAACACATGAAATGTGGCAGCAACATATACCATAGGTTAGTCTGTAAAACATGCAATAAACTTAAATAAATCACTATGGAAGCCCTCCTCAAGCTAATTATTGGTCTTAGGAGGATTTTAACAGTAGTTAGTACTAACTTTGGGCTCTAGAAACCCTCATTTCATTGCCATCATTGTGCACTTGACAATAGGTCACAAAACCTTCAATAAGTGCACTCCCCTCACTTAAGGGCACAAACACCATTAACAAGCTTAACCTTGCTTTATGTCATTTTCTTTCTCACTAATTATGGTTTCTTTGTCTTAAACTGATTGGTACACATGTTCCCAACATTTTTGACTAATTATCAAGTCTTGGCTGCCTCCCCCATGGTGGGATAACCCCGCAATTCCACCCTTAGACTTAAGTCAAAAGCTTGAACACCTTAAGGTTTATCCTAGGACATTTAGGTCATTATTACCTTTAGTGTTTCCTTTGTCCAAACTTGTCTTCCATGAGTAATTTGGTCCTCCAATAGCACTTTCATACCATTTATATCCTTCCTAGAACTCTCCAAGTCTCTTTCTTGAGAGTTTTGCAATTGAGTAACCAAATTTCCAAAACCTTACAAAAAAATCCATAGGTTGCTTGACAAACAAGCAATCCTTTAGGCTTTTCTTGGGGGCCAAGTTACCAACTTGGAACACTTTTAAGGAGGTGTTGATCATGCCTTTTACCCCTTACACTTCAATCACTATGGCAAGAATTACACAATATAATGGTTTTTAGCCATTATGACATACCTGTAATTCTCCCATTTTGTGAGGTGGTAACACTTTTAACGTCCCAACTTCCAATCCTTGCCATAATAAGGAGTGGATCATCATGTGGGAATACTACGGTAGACCTATCTTTCCGAACGAGCTTGTTTGATGGGTTACTGAATTCCATCACTGAGATCTCCCTAGCCTTCCTCCTCTTATTCGTCGAAGGTAGTCCCATGGTGATTGTCTGGATTAGTCCAACCGGTGGTGGAGTATTCTTCTTGGGACTTTAGTTCCGATATCAGTCAAAATCATAGTCCTCTTATTCCTTTCTTTCCTCCTCCCTCATTCCCCTAGGAGAGGGCATCCGTAGGTATCGGCGAAGTTGACCCTGCTTAATCAGGCAATCGATGTACTTCCTGAGTTGGAAGCAATCTTCTATGTCATGCCCATGGTCCCGGTGGAACTAGCAGAATTTCTTCATGTTTTTCTTGTCTTTCGAACTCATGACCTTCAGACGTTGGATTGGATTGCCTTGCCTTTCCATGGGTAGTAGTATGCTTGTTCTGGAGGTGCCTAGGGGGTGAATGACATGGGTTTTTTCCCCCTCTGCTTCCGGGGTCTTCCCCCGCCCTCGGCAGAATAGCGATTTTGGTGACTCTGACCTTCGGGCTAATGGTTATCAGACTTTGGTCCCCCTATCCTCAGCTCTTTGGCCGTCATATGCTGCTCGGCTCTTTGGTAGAACTTGCCCAAGGTGTCCGGGGGGTCATTTGAGAACTCATAAAAGAGTTGTGAATCTTGCCAAAGTCCTCGTATCATGGGGAGAATGCGTATTTCAGGACGGAAGTTCGGCAGATTCAAGGCCTCTCGGTTGAACCTTTCGACATAGTCATGAATGGTCTCTCCGTTCCTTTGCACTATGTCAAACATTTGAATCGGCATCTTCACCGTCAGCCTGCTGTTGATGAATTGCTGTGTAAACCCATGATGGTTCCAAGGGCCAACAAGTTATACCACGCAGTGGCCGGTCCGGAGAGGGTGACTTCAAAACATTTGCAAAACGTGGCATCATCGGCACCATGTAGCACCATGCTGAGCCTATACTTGGTCAGATAGGCTTGGGGGTCACTACGCCCATCTTACGTTTCCAGGCGTGGCACCTGGAACTCGCTTGGCATGTGTGCCTCAACTATTGCTTAGATAAAGGGTGACTCTTCTCCGGTGAAGGTCTCTGTGAACCGTCACCAAACAGGTTTCCAAGCCACCTAGCATTCCATTTTCTCCAACGTCTTTATGATCTTTTCCATGAGGATGCTGGTGCTGGGCTGTTAGGTTCATTACCTAATACTTGGCCTAGGCCAAGGAAATACAGATAAACACTATAAAAGATCGTGAATGCAAGGCATAGTGGTGTTTGTGCTAAAATGAGGACTTTCGGGTTCTAAATGCACAAAGAAAATGGCCATGGGAAATTTGCAAGAAAATAAAGTAGGAGGAATAAAATGCACACTTAAACTAGTGGTGCTAATGAAACTACAACTTTAGAGTGGGAGTTTTCAGCCATGCAAAGTTGTAAGAGTACTAGTGTGCTACTAGGCTAGTTTTGGTAAAAATCCAATGATGGCTAGTCAAATCATGTTCCCCACTAAGGAAATAAGGCATCATTGCCTTGATTTGCCTAATTAGTACTTGTACAAGTACTTGGCTAGATTATGCATGGATTAATGGTCATTTTGGACTCTTTTGAGTTAGTGCTTGGCATTGTGAGCCATGAAATGATATTAGTGCCGAAACATGCTTATGTTTTATGACTAAAACAAGGCCATGGAGTCTTGGAGGACTAAATGGCGCCATCCAAAAGTGTGTCATGGCCGAGAAGCAAAATAAGGCCATTTTGATGCCATTTGGCGTGTAACCGGCATGTTTACCATCCGAAATTGGCACTTACTATCCCTCTTAGTCTCGGGTTACAAAGTTCTTGGTGTTCTTGAAAGGCAAGAGGGAGGTGCTGCCGAATCCAAGCCAAATTCGTGTGAAATGGGAGCTTGAACGTGAAATTGAGCTTGGCATCTTCAATCTTGGCATTAGGTGACCTAAGGATTCAAGCTAGAGCTTGGGTTTGAAAGAGCAAAGAAAGGCCGAGGCATCCAAGCTACGTTTTAAGGTAAAAAGCTCAAAGTTCACTTGGTTTTCTTGGAACTTTGTCCATGAACAAGTGATTTTTGTGGTTTAGTGATGATTGAAATGTGTTAGGAAGTTGAATTGAAGAACACATTTCAAACTCAACCTAAACCGAGACTACTCAAACTCATATTGAGGTAGCGTTCACTAAACTACTTGATTGCTTGGTAGTATACCATGATTCAAGCGTTTAAAGTAGCTAAGTGATGGTTAAATATACTAAATGACCTTAGTTACTTGATGGGCTATTGTGAAGATTCAATTGTGATTGTTGATTAGCTAATTAACTATGGGCATGTGTTAGAAATCTTAGTAAATGAGGCCAATTTGCTAGGCATTTCGGAGCTCTAGTGGATGTGGACTTTATGTTGGAGTTTGATGTGCAAATGTGCACAATGACACATGCTATGGTATTTGGCCGAATGGTCATTGTGGTGTGTGTGTGTGTTCATTGTGTGCTTGAGTGATTCTTTGTGCTTGCTAACCATTTACTTGCTATTATGGTTTATATGTCTCGGGCTTGCTAGTATGTATATATATTTGTTGTGGTTTTCTTGTCTTTATGTCTTATTTTTGCAGGACATTATGAGCAAATAGAGGTTAAGCCTTGAGTTATACACTCGGCTTAACTAAATAAACTCTATAATGAGTTGGTATTGGTAGTGAACTCTATTGAGTATTAGTACTCATTGCCCATACTTTGATTTTTCAGGAAAGGATATTCGGCCTGAATAGTGTAGCTTGAGTTTGCTATTGTGTTGTGCTAGCTTTGCTTGTGTATCAAGGTATGTGCCAATGTGTGCTTGGCTTGATTAACTTTGTACATTAGAAGTCTTATTTTTATTGAAGTTGGCCGAGACTTATGTCTTAAGTTGTGCAGGCTTTGTAGAGTGGGACTTGTCTAGGTGTGCAACATGGATATGTGGACAATTGCTCTGATCATAGTTTTCACTTTTATGACCATGAACATGGCCATAGGACTGGAACTGCAGTGTGTCCGGCTTTATGAGATGCTGAATGTCTTGTTTGGGCATTAAAGGTTTCGGTCTGTAAGTGTAACTTGGGTTAAAGAAAACTTTTGTGAATCACGGCATGTAGCCATGTTTTGGTGTACTAGGTGGACTACATTTGGTTATGTACATATGTATGTACTCTTGGTTATGCCTAGTTTCTTTTGTGGTACATGGAGTACCTTAGTAGACTAAGTTATGCTTGCACTTGTGAGTTGGTTTTGGGACATGTAAATGATGAATGCTTATGGGCTTATGTATGCTTTGGTATGAATGTGAAGTATGTTCTTCTTGTGAACCTCCTTTGTACTAATTATGGTCGAATGTTCATGTGCACCCAAACATGAGTTTTCAAACTAAATGATACCTTGGGCTTATTGGTTGCCATTCTAAATAGCACACTTGATTGCACATATCTTAAACACTTAAATTCCATTGAGTGCTTGCCTTGCTTGTAATGCAAGTTACTTATTACAGCCTTGCTTGTCATGCAAGTTATTAAATTTCAGCCTTGCTTGTTTTGCAAGTTAGTGGTATTGGGCCTTACTTCTGCTGCAAGTAACTAATTGGGTTTTACTCATAAGCCTCCTGGGCCACCTCCCAGGCTAAATACCTTAAGAAAATAAGACTTAAGGTTAAGCAACTTCAGTTGGCCGAATTGAAAAGTTGGTAACTAAACTACAGTTTGGATGAGAGTACCACTTAGTGAATGGGTCAGGGCCTGTGTGAGGTATGACATAGGCTCTTCTCGTTGCTTGGAGGCCTCCGGCAACGGAGAACGACGCAATTTTTTCGGGGAGTAACTTCGGCGGTGGAAGGATTGTGATCTTCTTTCCAGCGATGAACTTTGCTGGCGGGAAGTCCTAGCCCCTTTGGACCCCGTTTCTTCAGTACATCGGCCTCTGGGGGGTACATCCTCTGTTGAGGACTCGTAACAGAAGTCCCCACTCCCTGAGCTTTAGTGAGTTAACTTTGGGCTTTTCTCCCAACGGGGAGTCGGTGAAAGGCTGTTTGGCCCGAAGGTGGTTGTGACCACCTTTGGTCCAATTGTTGCATCCTTTTAGCCACAACAAAGCGCTGAAAATAATGTAGGAAGCTCATCGTGATCATTAAAGGATGTTCGTCCTCAGGCAAAGAAGTCCCTGCGGCGCATTGTTCGGTCGCCAGTTAATTCTCCAGAACAGATGGGGACTTCGGGAGTCCCTTATCCTTAGAACGCTGACTTTCAATGATGGCTACCTGAGAGTGGGTTCCCACAGACGGCGCCAAATGATGCCCGTTGGCATCTTTGTTGTACGACATGGTAGACCTGAGAGGGACTCTGGTATGGAGATGTTGGTATAAGAGACTTTCATCATGAGATTGCCTAAAATGCTCAAAAGAATAGGGGTTAGGAGATCCCCGGAGTATGTTTCCAGGATAGGAGCCTCCGACGCCCAAGTCAGGATTTGGCAAATGAAGAGTAAAGAATGAAGAGTAAAGAGTAGAGTTCTTTTGATAGTTCAGCCTGTGTCATTACCAAGGTCGTTTCCCCAAGTGTTTATAAGAGGAAATTGGGAGAAGTCCGTTTGACACAGCCCGCTTAGATGATGACACGTGTTCAGCCAGATGTGGTCCGTACCTTTAGAGATGGGGATCTCCAACTGGCCATTGGCCATTCTGCCCAGAAGTCAGGGCCGTGGGAGGCCTGTGTGTCAGGGGCATGTTCGACGTCTCCATGTCAAAGGCTCTTAACTGTCTTTGTCTCATCTGGGTGAGAACTCCTTCGGTGATGGGCCCTCTTCGGGGGGTAATACCCCTTCGGCAGACGGGTCTCCTTTGGTCCAATTTTTGCTTTTGAGGGCCGTAGAGGGAGGCTCCTCAACCAGGTGGAGGACTGTCGATGAATGCTGTATTCTGTCAAGGATGGGGAGATGGCCTCCCGAGGTCGGCAAATCGCTTGATCAAGGATGGCGCAATATGTCCTTCCGAGAGTGGTAGTGGTATCAGCTGAGGGTGGTGAGGATCCATTTTCCCGAGCCTGGTCAGATGTACGTCCGAGGATGGTACTTGTCAGTCATCCTTAGAAGCTATCCGAATGTGATAGCCATTTGGCTATCATCACTGATGAAGGCATGCCGAAGCCCTTGGTTGATGGGAAGAAAGCGTGGTCAATCATGCTCTTTCGGGGTGAACTTAAGTACTCGGCCTTGCTGGAGAGTAAGATTTTTTCCCACTTTCTTTTTATAACTTCTTCATACTCACACTGATGTTCTTCTTTTTGCAGAGATGGGTGATAAATCTACAGCTTTCTACAAGAGTATCTTCCTCGGTCAGGCCGAGAACGGGGAGAAATAGAAAAGAAGGCACCAAAAAGGTATAACGTCCCAGCAAGGACATCCTCGAGCCCGAAGTTGAAGAAAAGTAAGAAGGACTCCATTCCAACTCCGCCTGAAGGTCAAGTGGATGTGCTCGACCGAACTCCTCTGCGTGCTAACCTGCCCTTGGAGCCGGCTATCTGCTCAACCGCTCTGAGTCGCAATTTTGTTGTCGAGACATTGAGGACTTCAGTAGGGGAGATTTCAGTTGAAGAACTGGAGGAATTCTAAAAGAAAAAGGGCAAAGGGGTTCCTGCTAAGGTTCTTAACGTTAATGACTCCAACAGGGACGACGCTGAACTCCCTCCAAGTTTGTCCCTTAACCATTCATATATGAGTTTGAGAATTTTTGGTATTTTAGACCTTGTAGATGAATGGCTAAGTGATAACATTTTAATGGAACTTCAGCTTGACTTTTGCACATAAGCGAGCACAGGCTTAGTGGATGGCAAAGCATGTTCAGAATAGAGCCCTTCGGGATTCAAAAATCATGAAGGACAAGGTCCCGAGGGAGCCCTTCTAGACCTTCATGAAGGACATGGACTTGTTCTTTGAGGATAGTTAGAACATGGCCTATCAGATGCCGAGGGGCATTATGACTAATGCTACCTTCTAGTCTCTGATGGAGGAGTGTCCGAATGAGGAGCTCCTCGCCACGAGGATGACCGAGCATGCTTCCCAAGTAAACCTTATCCCTTTAGGACTTTAGAAAAAATTTGAGCTTTTGTTGCTTTTGACCTACATTCGGAACCCTCCCTTTTGCAGCTTTTCAAGTACAGTGGATATTTTCGAGCCTAGGCAACCAAACAGTCTTCAATCTGAAGTTAATCAAAGGAGAACTTGGCCAATGCCAAAGACCTGTTTGCAGGCTCAGTTGTCAAGTACGGCGAGCTCATCAAAATTGCAAAGGAGGACCTGGCCAGTCTTCAGGAAGAGGTGCTAAAGAGCCAAAATGAGCTTTTGGAGGACTTTTCTTCCAAAGTGTCAGACCTTGGCACAACGGTGGTGGGATTGACTTCAGTAAATGAAGCCTTTCAGAAGGATAAGGAGGACACCATTGCTGATCTCACAAAGGGATTTGGGCTCAATGTGTTGGGTTTCGGGAGCCAAACAAGTGCAGTGAAATATAACCAAAACCATCCAGGATCCAAGTGAAACGGGGTAAACCTAGTGTTTGAATATTTTCATACCTAATTTTTGGTTGACATCTCTCACCCAACTGTAGAGTCGAATCACAAAACCTGAATAGTTGATGTGTTGTACCCACACGAGCCTTAGGATCACCACGCTTCCACCACGTCCCGGTAGATGCGTTTTTCTTGCGCTCACAGTGCTAGCTTGCGTCCTCAAAGGAATTGCAAGAGAAGAGTGTGGCTGTCCTTTTGGGAGGCTAGGGCAAGAAGCAATGAATTTCAGACTAAATGTTGTATTTATAGTAGGACTCAACTTCCAGGCCTAATGGGTTTCAAAGCCCTAATCCAAATAGGCTTCAATTTTGGGCTTAATAATGGCTTAACTTTTGGGCCCATTATTAATTTGAAATTATTGTGAAACCATAACCCAAACAATTAGCCCATGCACTCTAAGGATGCAAATGGCTCTATGTATGCAACCCAATAGGCTCTTACCACGTTGGCAATAATCATAAATAACATTTATGATCATAAGCAATGAGCGCTGTCTAGCAACACATCTTTGCTACCCAAGTGACAAGATTGTCGGTGATTTGACTAAACCTTTATGATCATCACTGATATATGCCATTGTCCCTTTGTCCAAGATATCAAGACTAAGCACGAGACATGGAATGTGTCACTCTTATATAGCCCAATCCTTGGTTTCTTGATTACCGAGTAGACCAACGTAAACTGATGACATTGATATCATATATCAACTCATCCAAGCATGGCCATGCATTTTTCTAAGTCTTACTCTGTCAAAGGGCCCGAAGATATCACTCCCATTATATTTGAGGGACAAATCCCATCTTGATCATACAAATCCCTCCACATGATATGTAGCATACCTAATGACCTCCTTCAAGTTCACTCAGTTACGAGCAACAAAGGAAAGTATCAAAGTATGTGACTCACATGTAGGGTACCTCGATGACCCTACGTCAGAGGACTACATATACCATGATCACTATGAGAATCACTTATGACACTCATATAACGATCCATGTAGTATTCTCATGGTGGGTCGGTCCAGTAAGAAGTTCTCCAACTTGTACCCATAGGTAGACTACATATCTCATATTAGTCTCCACGTATGCTAGTCGTTATGTATCATTGAAACCCGCTCAACAATAATACTAGACTAGGGACATTTAAGAAAATCATTATTCTAGGGTTACAATTATGTTTATCACATTACGCAGAAACAAAAAAACAAACATAATTGCTGGATTAATGCCTTAATAAAATATCATGACTCAATGTGCAAAAATACAATCATCTCATGATTAGGTTTTGGGCACAACACTAACACAATGCTGAATTCATAGCTAAGATCGATGAACTAATGAAGGAAAAGAAGAAGAAGAAAAAGAAACTGGAGAAGGAAGTCAAAGTACTTAAGAAAGAACTGGAGGATTTAAAAGTGGGGAAGGCTAAGTTTGATAAGGTGACTAAGTTCTCATTTCAGGATGGTTTTTGGCTTGCTCGCCATCAAGTCTTGACCCAGTATCCTGACCTTGACCTCTCTTTTTTGCGGGCGCTGGATATCCCAGAAGGGCCATCCTCGGCATGGCCGAGCGTTGAATTTCCTAACTTCCCCGTTCTTCCTGCTCCGACTGACGACGGTGGTGAAGATGAGGATGATGATGCCGAAGATTATAACACCAAGGATGTTGAAGACCCCAAAGATGGCCAAGACAAGGAATAGCTTTTTCTTTTTTTTTTTTTTTTTGTACTTTGTACTTCGTCATTTAAACTTAATGGAACTTTCCCATTTCTTGGCCAAGGCCCTGATTGGTTTGGCTTCAGACATTATCATCCTTTGGTGTTTAACCATATTCAATGATGAGTCATATTATACTTTAAGGATTTACAACCTTAGTTTCTTTGGAGGTTTCACAACCATCTTCGATCAACCTTCTTCGGAAGACTTGCTTTTCAAAAATAGTTTAGTACCTTTGGGACCAGCCATGTTCGGTCAACCATCTTTGGTGAAACTTAATCTGTGCCAAAATATTTAATTACCTTTGGGACCAACTATGTTTGGTCGACCACCTTCGATAAAAATTGCACAATATAACTCATGCACTTTCGGAAGCAACCACATTCGGTTCGCCTCCTTTGGCGTCTTTTGTACAATTTTTCCCTTGAAAATTTTTCCAAGTGTAGAATTTTTTCCAAAGAGTCTGAATGACATGTATTTTTGTATTCTTCACCTTCAATATCACCGAGCCTATAGACTCATGGCTGAATTTCCTCGAGGACCAAATAAGGGCCATCCCAATTTGCTCGAAGCACTACATGAGATGGTTTTTGGGCTTCGAATTCATCCTTTTGGAGTATGAGGTCCCCTTTCCTGATTCCTTTATGCTTGGCATGCAAGTTTGTAGCAACGGCTATTCTCTGCTAAAAAGCTTTTCTTTTGGGCTCGGCCATCTCTTTATGCTCATTAATCATATCCAACTTGGTTATTAAACCAAGGTTGTTCCCTTCTTTGTTGAACACCTGTATTCTAACAGATGGATGTACAAACTTGACAGAGATAATGGCCTCTGTGCCTAAGATGAGTGAGAAGGGTGTCTCACCCGTGGTCCTTTTAATAGTTGTTTGGAAGCTCCACAGCACGCTCAGAAGCTCTCATGGCCATTTTCCATTTGCTTCCTTCAACCTATTTTTTAGACCATGTTTTATTGTTCTATTGGACACTTCAACCTGTCCACTGGTCTGAGGATGGGCAACCGGGGCGAAGTTCAATTTTATCCTGAGGTCAGCTACGAATTCCTGGAAACCATTATTGGTGAATTGGGAACTATTATCAGCTATTGTCACCCTCGGTATGCCAAATATGCATATGATGTTCGTCTACACAAATATTTGTATTTCCTTTGCCAACATTGCTGCTAAAGGCTCTACCCCGATCTACTTGGTGAAATAGTCTACTACGACTATGTAGAACTTCACACCTCCTAGAGTTGTTGGGAGATTCCCAATGAGGTCAATACACCAAACAGCGAAGGGACAAGGATAGTTTGCCGAAGTTATTACTTCTGAGGGTAGTCACTGGATGGAAGCGTGTCTCTAGCACTTGTCACATTTCTGGACAAAACTGCCTCGCATCCTTCCTTAAGGTAGGCCAAAAATATCCTTGGTGGAGTAGCACTCCAGCAAAGGAATCAATCCCGATGTGAGAACTGCAGGCCCCCTCATGGACTTCTTTGAGAACCATCTCAACATCCTCTTCACTAACACACCTTTGTAGCATACTTACTTGCCCTTGTCAGTACAACTCTTCTCCGATCAGGAAGTATTTACCCGAGCACTTTTGCACTTTTGCAGCTTCAAGAGGATCTTTGGTAAGTTCCAAAGTTGTGAGATATTTCTTGATACGATCTTTCCACCCTGTACCCCAAGTTGCTATGCACATTAATGTTATGCTTGGCTGATAAAGTACTTTGGTGGACTCCTTTGATTTGGCGAAAGTATCCGCCTCCATATTGTCCCACTGTGGTACGTTTTCTATCTTTACCCTATCAAATTCTTGGATAAGCCTTTTTGCAAGGTCAAGGTACTTTGCCAAGTTTGGGTTTTTTGCCCCATAGTCCCCCATCATTTTTCAGATGATCAGCTGAGAATCATTGTGGGCCTTCAAATTTCTCATACTAACTCTTTTTGTCAATAGTAAGCCTGCTACGAGGGCTTCATATTCGGCGATGTTATTGGTGACGTTGAAACCGAACTTGCTGGGCTATGATGCTTCCATACCTTTAGGTCCCTGTAAAATTACTACGGCTCCTTGATCTTCAGTTTTTCATACTTTGGCAATGAAATCAGCCAATGCTTGGGCCTTTATTGCCCTTATCGGCTCATAGGTGATGTCATATTCACTGAGCTCGATGAATAACTTTGATAATATGCTAGAGTGGTGTACCTTCTGTTAGTATTGTGCCCAAAAAGCCAATCATGAGATGATTGTATTTTTGCACATTGAGTCATGATATTTTATTGAGGCGTTAATCCAGCAATTATGTTTGTTGTTTTGTTTCTGCGTAACGTAATAAGCATAACTGTAACCCTAGAATAATGATATTCTTAAACGCCCCTAGTCTAGTATTATTGTGGAGCGGGTTGCAATAATACATAATGACTAGCATATGTGGAGACTAATATGAGATATGTAGTCTACATATGGGTACAAGTTGGAGAACTTGTGTATTGGACCGACCCACCATGAGAACACTTCATGGATCGTTATATGAGTGTCATAAGTGATTCTCATAGTGATCATGGTATATGTAGTCCTTCGACCTAAGATCAGCAAGGTTCCCTACATGTGAGTCACATACTTTGATACTTTCCTTTGTTGCTCGTAACTGAGTGAACTTGAAGGAGGTCATTGGGTATGTCACATATCATGCGGAGGGATTTGTATGATCAAGATGGGATTTGTCCCTCCTATGTAACGGGAGTGATATCTTTGGGCCCCTTGATAGAGTGAGACTTAGAAAATGCATGGCCATGCTCCGATGAGTTGATATATGATATCAATGTCGTCAGTTTAAGTTGGTCTACTCGGTAATCAAGAAACCAAAGATTGGGCTATACGAGAGTGACACATTCCATGTCTCGTGCTTAGTCTTGATATCTTGGACAAAGGGACAATGGCATATATCGGTGATGATCATAAAGGTTTAGTCGATTCACCGACAATCTTGTCACTTGGGTAGCAATGATGTGTTGCTAGACACCGCTCATTGCTTATGATCATAAATGTGATTTATGATCATTGCCAACATGGCAAGAGCCTATTGGGTCGCACACATAGAGCTATTTGGATCATTAGAGTGCATGGGCTAATTATTTGGGTTATGGTTTCACTTTAATTTCGTATTAATAATGGGCCAAGGAGTTGAGCCATTATTAAGCCCGAAATTAAATCCTAATTGGATTAGGGCTTTGAAACCCATTAGGCCTGGAAGTTGAGTCTCACTATAAATACAACTTTTAAGTGAGAAATTCGCAGGTCTCCTTGCCCTAGCCTCCAAAAAGGACAGTCGCACTCTTCTCTTGCAATTCCTTGGAGGACGCAAGCTAGCACTGCGTGCGCAAGAGAAACGCATCTGCCGGGACGTGGTGGAAGCGTGGTGATCCCGAGAGGCTCGTGTGGATACCATAGAGAGCCTGAACACGTCAACTGTTCAGGTTTTGTGATTCGACTCTACAGTTGAGTGAGAGATCTCAACCGAAAATTAGGTATGAAATTTTCGAACACCCGGTTTACCCCGTTTCACTTGGATCCTGGAGGGTTTCGGTTAAATTCCGCTGCGCTGTTTGGCTCCCGAAACCCAACACCTTCCTCATGAGATCCCGAAAAGGTAGGTTACTTCGAACAATGATAGGATGTCCTTGGAACTAAGGCCGCAACCTACTACTTGCCAACACTAGAGCATAAATGGCCTTTTCCCGGATAGGGTACCTAACTTCAACACCTTGCAGGGACTTGCTTGCATAGTATACTGGCTACTATTTTCCCCCTTCCTCCCTTACAAGTACTAAACTAACGGCCTTTGCGGTAACGGTTAGGCAGAGGACGAGAGGTTCTCCTTCCAGCAGCTGCCAAAGTGTCGGTAGGTGGGTTAAGTAACTCTTGAGTTCATCCCAAGCCTTTTGGCAATCTTCGTTCCAAGGATGTTCCTCAAAATCGAGGTTACCTTCATTTTTTGCTAATTTTGGTGAGCACTTTGAAGAATGGTCAGCACCGGCCCCCATATATAGAGATGAACCTACTAAGGGCTGTGATTCTCCTAGTAAGCCTTTACATATCCTTGGTCGTCATGGGAGTTTGAAAACCTAGCAAGACCATAAACTTTTCTGGGTTGGCATCAATACCTCTTTCGGATATCGTAAACCCAAGGAATTTACCAGCCGTTACCATGAACACACATTTCTCGAGGTTAAAACGGATCCCAAACATCCAAAGTTGGTTGAATGTTTCCTCCAAGTCTACGATATAACTACCAGGCTATTTGCTCTTGACTATCATATCATCGACATATACTTCCACATTTCTCCCAATTTGAGAGCTAAATAGCTTGTTCATTAGTCTTTGGTATGTTCCTCCCACGTTTTAAAGGCTGAAGGGCATCTGACGTAGTAGTAAGTCCCAATTTCGGTAATGAAGGCGGTTTTTCCCTCATCTTCGGGATTCATCAGAATTTGGTGATATCCGCTAAAGGTGTTGAGGAAGCTAAGCAAACCATATTCAGTAGTGGAGTCTACCAATTGGTCTGTTGGTGGCAAAGGATACAAGTCCTTTGGACAGGCATCATTTATGTTTTAGAAGTCGATGTACATTCGGAGCTTATCACTCCCTTCCATCGTTGCAACAACTACATTGCTTAGCCATTCGGGGTACTTTACCTCCCTTATTATTCCTGCTTCTGTTAACTGTTGGACTTCGGTCTTAACAAAGTTGTCCGTATGCGCCGAGAGGGTACATTTTTTTTCCCGAATAGGCTTCACCTCCAAACACACTTTAAGACAATGTTGGATTATACCAGGGTCCACCCTAGGCATATCACTAAGAGAGTAGGCAAAAAGATCTTTTTTCATTAATAGAAGGGATACAAGCTTTTCCCTATCACCTTCGGCTAGTTTTTTCCCCACTCGGGTACTTCGGCCCGGGACAATTCTACATGCTCCATTTTATTTTTTCAAGGTCCATTCTTTCTGTAGGGTTCCAGGAGCCAAACAAGCACAGTGGAATTTAACCAAAACCCTCCAGAATCTAAATGAAATGAGGTTAACCGGTAGTTTAAAAATTTTCATACCAAATTTTGATTTAGATATTTCACCCAACTGTAGAGTCGAATCACAAAAACCTAAACAGTTGACATGTTCCAGCTCTCTCTGGTATCCACATGAGCTTCTCGGGATCACCATATTTCCACCACGTCCCGGTAGATATGTTTCTTTTGTGATCACAATGCTAGCTTGTGTCCTCTAAGGAATTGCAAGTAAAGAGTGTGGCTGTCCCTTTTGGGAGGCTAGGGCAAGGCACCAAATTTCCCACTAAAAGTTGTATTTATTGTGAGACTCAACTTCTAGACCTAATGGGTTTCAAAGCCCGAATACAATTAGGCTTTAATTTTGAGCTTAACAATGGCTTAACGTTTGGGCCCATTATTAATACGAAATTATTGTTAAACCATAACCCAAATAATTAGCCCATGCACTCTAATAATCCAAATAGCTCTATGTGTGCGACCCAATAGGCTCTTATCACATTGGCAATGATCATAAATCACATTTATGATCATAAGCAATGAGCGGTGTCTAGCAACACATCATTGCTACCCAAGTGATAAGATTGTCGGTGATTCAACTAAACCTTTATGATCATTGCCGATATATGCCAGTGTCCCTTTGTCCAAGATATCAAGACTAAGCACGAGACATGCAATGTGTCACTCTTGTATAGCCCAATATTTGGTTTCTTATTTACCGAGTAGACTAACTTAAATTCATGACACTGATATCGTACATCAACTCATCCGAGCATGGCCATGCATTTTCTAAGTCTCACTCCATCATGGAGCCTAAAGATATCATTCCCGTTATATGTGAGGGACAAATCCCTCCACATGATATGTGACATACCCAATGACCTCCTTCAAGTTCACTCAGTTACGAGCAACAAAGGGAAGTATCAAAGTATGTGACTTACATGTAGGGAACCTTGAAAACCTTAGGTCAAAGGACTACATATACCATGATCACTATAAGAATCACTTATGACACTCATATAACAGTCCATGTACCATTCTCATGGTGGGTCCATCCAGTAACAAGTTCTCCAACTTGTACCCATATGTAAACTATATATCTCATATTAGTCTCCACATATGCTAGTCGTTATGTATTATTGTAACCAGCTCCACAATAATACTAGACCAGGGACATTTAAGAATATCATTATTCTAGGGTTACAATTATGTTTATTACATTACATAGAAACAAAAACAACAAACATAGTTCCTGGATTAATGCCTTAATAAAATATCATGGCTTAAGGTGCAAAAATACAATCATCTCATAAATGGCTTTTAGGCACAACACTAACACTTTCCTCTTTGCTTGCCGTGGTCTTTTTTCTTGAAGTCTGTGCATGCAGTTTCATTGTGCTCTGTCTTGCCTTCACGAAGACTTTCCTTACTTCGGCTTGATCAATGAATATTTCTGCATCCCCTTCGTTTGTGCCAAATGTGACCGTTAGGTACTTCACATCTAGGCAAATCTGAAGATTATCTTGTGTCTTCCTTCCAAGGATGGCATTGCATGAAGAATAGGCATCTATGGTGATGTACCTCATCATGCTAAAACCTAAAAGCTCTTCCTTGGTCTGAACTGAGGTTCCCCTTAGCATCGAGGGTAGATCAATCCATCCGGGTACAGGATGTTTAACGAGACCTACACCGAAGGTAAGGGAGGTAACTAGTTTAAGATCACCCTTGGAGATGCCCAAGTTCGGCAATAAGCGGGAGAACAGAACGCCAACATTTGATCCATCATCGATGAGCACTCTTTTGACATCCCAGCTCCCTATCCTTGCCGTGATTAGGAGGGGGTCATCATGAGGGAACTTCACGGTAAACCTGTCTTTTCGAACAAGCTTGTTCACCGGGTTATTGAATTCCATCATCAAGATTTCTCAGACTTTCCTTTTCCTCTCAGCTGAGGGTATTCCCGTGGTAATCGTCTGGATTACCCCTGCCGGAGATGGTGGGTGTTTTCTGGGACTTTGGTTCTGACATCAGTCGGAATCATAGTTGATGCCCTTCCACATATTCATCGTGAAACATGGTGAGCCTGGAGCAGAAACTTCTAATAAAGGAATGCTCGGATGAGGGGCCTTGCTGGGAAAGATTTCCTGAAACACTAAAAAAAACAAGGGTTAAGGGGTCCCCGAAATGTTTTTCCGGGGGAGGAGCCTCCGACACCCAAGTCAGTGTTTCAAAATGGAGAATAAGTAAGGAGTGGAGACATTTTTCCCCTTGGAGTCAGATCCCCTTGCCTGGGGCATTTCCTAAATATTTATAGGGAGGTGTACAAGAGAAGTCCGTTCGCCACAGCCTGCCTAGATCGTGACACGTGTTCAGTCAGATGCGGTCCGTACCTCGGGAAAGAGGGGGCCTTTAGCTGGCCATAGGCCGCCTGGCTAGGAGCCTAAGGCGGCGTGTCAGAGCGTGTCCGGAGGCGGCATGTCGGGGGCTGTACGAGGGCAGCGTGTCAGAGGCTCCTCAACCTTTTTGTCATACATCCACGTGGCCTTTTCGGGGGACCGAACTTCTTCGGAGTACAGAGCTCATTCGGGGAGGCAAGCTCCTTTGGAGGGAGGTCCCTTGTTTGTAGGAGGCACCTTTGGTTGAGCTTTCCCAGGGTCAAGCTCGGGTACCTGATGATGGCACTTTGTAAGCGCGCTCAGAGAGTGGCCCAAAAGTATCTGAAGGTGGTTTTGGGCACGTGAGGTTGCCACGAGGTCACCCTCAGGAAGGGTGGGGACCCCTTCTGTCCGAAGTTGGTCCTATGGGTTTCCTGTGGTAGCGCCTATCTGGCTTGTCCGATGGTGCTAAGGCCCTCTCTTTGTCGGGCTTTTGTCGTGTCTGTTTCGACCGGAGGTGGTGCGCTGGGGGGGTGGAGCGCACATGCGAAGTCCTACAGGGGGCGATAGCCCTTCGGTTATCACATTCCCCCCCCTTCCAAAAAACCGAAGATGTTTCTTCAGTTAGCGATGCTTGGTGTTGTCGCCATGATGGGCTTCCCTCCGAAGTCTCCTTCTTCCTAGGAGGGAATTCCGGCGAACTAAGGTGTTCTACCAAGGTAATTCCTCTGGTGTTTGACTGGTGTCCCAGGCTCTTCCGCCGAGGTCATCGACTGACGTGCATACTTCCACTGACCTTTCTGTCAGTGAATTGTTCCGTCTTCCCATACAGATGTTAGTGTTGCACCCAAAATCCAATCATGAGATGATTGTATTTTTGCACATTGAGTCATGATATTTTATTAAGGCATTAATCCAGCAATTATGTTTGTTGTTTTGTTCCTGCGTAACTTAACAAACATAATTGTAACCCTAGAATAATGATATTCTTAAAAGTCCCTGGTCTAGTATTATTGTGCAGCGGGTTGCAATAATACATAATGACTAGCATATGTGGAGACTAATATGAGATATGTAGACTACATATGAGTACAAGTTGGAGAACTTGTGTACTGGACCGACCCACCATGAGAACACAACATGGATTGTTATATGAGTGTCATAAGTGATTCCCATAGTGATCAGGGTATATGTAGTCCTTTGACCTAAGATCATCAAGGTTCCCTACATGTGAGTCACATACTTTGATACTTTCCTTTGTTGCTCGTAACTGAGTGAACTTGAAGGAGGTCATTGGGTATGTCACATATCATGCGGAGGGATTTGTATGATCAAGATGGGATTTGTCCCTTCTATGTAACGGGAGCGATATCTTCAGGCCCCTTGATAGAGTGAGACTTAGAAAATGCATGGCCATGCTCGGATGAGTTGATATGCGATATCAATGTCATCAGTTTAAGTTAGTCTACTCGGTAATCAAGAAACCAAAGATTGGGCTATACGAGAGTGACACATTCCATGTCTCGTGCTTAGTCTTGATATCTTGGACAAAGGGACAATGGCATATATCGGTGATGATCATAAAGGTATAGTCGAATCATCGACAATCTTGTCACTTGGGTAGCAATGATGTGTTGCTAGACACCGCTCATTGCTTACAATCATAAATGTGATTTATGATCATTGCCAACATGATAAGAGCCTATTGGGTCGCACACATAGAGCAATTTGGATCATTAGAGTGCATGGGCTAATTATTTGGGTTATGGTTTCACTTTAATTTCGTATTAATAATGGGCCCAAGAGTTGAGCCATTATTAAGCCCGAAATTAAATCCTAATTGGATTAGGGCTTTGAAACCCATTAGGCCTGGAAGTTGAGTCTCACTATAAATACAACTTTTAAGTGAGAAATTCGCAGGTCTCCTTGCCCTAGCCTCCCAAAAGGACAGTCGCACTCTTCTCTTGCAATTCTTTGGAGGATGCAAGCTAGCACTACGAGCGCAAGAGAAATGCATCTGCCGGGACGTGGTGGAAGCGTGGTGATCCCGAGAGGCTCGTGTGGATACCATAGAGAGTTTGAACACGTCAACTGTTCAGGTTTTGTGATTTGACTCTACAGTTGAGTGAGAGATCTCAACCGAAAATTAGGTAAGAAAATTTTCGAACACCCGGTTTACCCCGTTTCACTTGGATCTTGGAGGGTTTCAGTTAAATTCCGCTATGCTGTTTGGCTCCCGAAACCCAACAACAGATGGGCGCGTCACTTCGGATTGGGTTACGTAGGTCTGCCAGTTGTCAAGGTCATGCCCTCGTTTCCCGTATTAGCTTACACGTGGCAGCTGGTGGGTGGCGAACGATTACGTCGGTTATATCAATTACTAGTCTTCGCCTTCGAGTAGTAATAATGATGACATTTCGCCTGCCCCCTTCGGCTTATATAAACCCCTCTTCCCTTAGACCTTCACACTATTTCCCTTTGCCCTTATCTGCTCCAAAACTCTCTCTCATTTTTTTCTCCTTCCGGCAGCGGTTCTAGCGGCGGAGCGATTTCCGGCAACCCTTCATGACGGCGTCCAGGAATCCAGATTTCGGCAAAACTTTCGGTGGGTCTTTCTTGCCGAAGTTCTTCCTTCCTTCCAAAGTCGTTTGTTCCGAAGTTTTGTTTTTTTGAAGTCCTTCGGTTCTCTTTCTTTAGTTTTCCCGAAGTTACCTCTCTTCTCTTTGAGAAATGTCAAACCCGGTTCCACTGATGACCATCCGTCCTATTCCCGAGAGTTTTCTCCCCCTTGAGTCTCATCCATGCTGCACTACTTCGGAGAAAATGACGAAGTGGGTAGCAAAATTCTATCTCCCTACTTATGCCGTCCCGAGATTACCTACCTCGGGCACGTATGGTTACATGGCCAATTCTGATGAGATCACTATTTACCGAGCCCAACTGAAGGCCGGTCTTCGGTATCCTCCCCCGTGAATGGTGTGTGAGTTCTGTAGGTTTCATGGGATTGCCATTAACCAGCTTCCTCCAAACTCTTATTCTTATTTCAATGCCTTTTTTTGCATGTGTGGGGTCTTTAAGATAAAGCCCAATTTTCTTTTCTTCATGCAATATTATAAGCTCCACCCGGTCCCAAAGGGTGGCTTCTACTTCTTGCTTCCTCGAGGATTCGGGGGCAAGAAGTTCGCCTTTACCTTCGGGACGAAGGACAACTGGTAGGGGTGGCAGAAAAAGTTCTTTTTCTTGTCAGTTCCCGAAAGATGGAGTTACATTCCGACCAGATGGACTTCGGGGGTGTTGAAGACTAATGTTGTTGACCCTCGGAAGCTGCTGACCTCTGGGTTGGCCGGGGAGTTTGATGAGCTTGATAGACGTAGTCGAGCCGTTGCGGATTGGGACCCTGAGGTCCCTCTGCATTCCTTATACCCATTTCCCATTAAGTGGGACCTTATGTCCAAAAAGGTCCTTCGGGAACTGGGGGTAATCCACAAGCACAAGTTCGACTTGAACCTGTCCGTGCCTGTTCTCCCAGGAAAGAAGGCATGGTTGGTGATGCTTTTTCGGGCCGAGATCTCATACAAGGCTTTTGCCGAAAGTAAGTTATCTCCCAGGTTTTGCTGTCTGTATTCCTTTTGGACTTGCACTGATGTTTTTTCCTTTTGCAGAGATAGGTGATCAATTTGCGGAGTTCTATAAGTCCCCTTTTCTCAGTCAGGTGGAGAAGAGGAAGCAGACGCGAAGGAAGGCGTCTGTGAAGAGGAAGAAGACTACTGAGGGGTCGTCCAAGGCGAAGAAAGCCAAAGCAGACGTCCTTCCTCCTCCCCCCGAAGACGTCATGGAGGTGCAAGATCAGTCACCTGGCCAGTCTTTTGCCCATGCCGACACACCTTCAGATCCTGCCATCCTCGAGGCACCTTTAAGTCTGGATGTTGCAACTGAGGCTTCGGTCAAAGGTACTTTGGCTGAGGAGCTCGAGGAGAGCCGGACAAGGAAGGGCAAAAACATTCCCGGTGAAGTCCGTGAGACGGACGAGGCCGAGGATGCCGTCACCGAGGTTCCACCAGGTTCGTTCCTTAGCCGTTTCTCTATGAATCTTGGTGTTTTTGGTATCTATGATTTTATAGATGAATGGCTAAAGGATAACATACTAATGGAATTAAGGTGTGGTCTTGCAAAGGAGGTGACACCTGCTCCTTGGGTGGAGGCTCATGCCCGTAAGAGGGCCCTTCGAGATAGCCATATCCCGAAAGACAAGGTACCGAGGGAGCCCTTCTAGTCTTTCACGGAGGACATGAACTTGTTCTCTGAGGACAGCCAGTTGATGGCTCCCCAAATGGGGAAGGGTGTGCTGACGAACGCCACATTTCAGTCACTCATCGCCGAATGCCCAAATGAGGAGATCTTCGCGGCGAGGATGAGCGAACATGCCGCCTAGGTAGATTTCTTCTTTATTTCTTTGGGAACTTAGAAAAATTTTCTTCTGAGTTATTGTTGCCCTCTGACCTTTACTCAGGGCTTTCTTTTCTGCAGCTCCTGGCATACAGCGGATATTTCCGAGCTTGGGCGACAAAGCAGACTGACGCTCGTTCTCGTTCCAAAAGTTCGCTGAGGAGGGCAAGGGAATTCTGTTCCAAATACGCCCTTAAGTACAGTGAACTGGACAAAATCACCAAGGAGGAGGTGGAGAACCTTCGGGCCGAGCTCTGAGAGAGTAAGAAGGAGCTCATTCTCGAATTTTTGGCCAAGGTTGAAGACCTCGGCGCAAAGTGTGTCGTTCTCTCTTCGGAGAACGAAGTCCTTCGGAAGGAAAAGGCAGATGATGCTGAAAACCTTACAAAGGCGCTTGCTTTGAACATCGATCTCCAAGCCGAGGTTGATCTGTTGAGGAACGAGACCAAGAAGAAGAGGAAGAAGAAGAAGCTCGAGAGGGAGGTTGCTGAGCTTACTTCCGAACTAGCGACTTTAAGTGCCGATAAGGACTAGTCCGACTAGATGACGAAAGTGTCTTTCCAAGACGGTTTTGTCTGGCCCGTCATCAAGTCCTTTCTCGGCACCCCGAACTCGACCTCTCCTTCCTGGCCGCTTTGGATTTTCCCAAAGAGCTCAGGTGGACGTGGTCGAAGTTGGAGTATCTCAACCTCCCACTTGTTGCGCCTACGCCTTTGGATGCTCCCATTCAAGAAAAAGATGCCAATACCGATGAGGTACTGGACGCCCAGGCTCAGCAATAGGCTTTTTCTTCTTTCTTTTTCTTGTAATCTGCTCTCTTGTACCACTACTTCTGAGCTATGAATGAAAATTTTTTTTTTAAGTTCTTTTCTTTTCTTTGATCATCATTCTTCGGAAGCTTGTACGATTTTATGTACGCGTCTTCGGCAAACATCCATGTTCAAAATCATGCCTTCGGGAAGCTTCGTACTGTTCTTCCCTTAGCGAAATTTTTCCCGTATGTGGACCATTTCCACTTTTCCGAACGTATTCCCGCTGAGTCTTGCAACTAGCACCTTTGAAACTTTTTAAAGGTCCATAGGAGTCCAGTCTAGTAACATGACCATTTATTTATAAACCATATTCGGTTGACACGTATACTTTTGTTTACTGGCGATTTCGGAGAGGGGTAATCACAAGCTTTTCTTCAGAAAAAATGTCTAAGTGTAGAATTTTTTCAAAGAATCTGAATGCCATGTGTTTCTCAACTCTACTCCTTCGGCGTCGCCTAATTTATAGACCCTTGGGCGAATCTCGTCGAGGACCAGATAAAGTCCGTCCCAGTTTGCCCAAAGTACCCCATCTGATGGCCCTCGTGGCTCGAATTCGACCTTTCGGAGGACGAGGCCCCCTTTCTTGATTCCTTTTTTCTTCACATGCAAGTTAGTAGCATCAGCTACTCTTTGTTGAAAAGCCTTCCTCCTGAGTTCGGCCATTTCCCGGTGTTCTTCGGCGATGTCTAATTTTGTCCTCAAGCCAAGGTTGTTTCCTTCTTCGTTGAACACCTGTATTCGTACAGAAGGCGGTATGACCTCAATGGGAATAATGGCTTCTGTACCGAACACGAGCAACAAAGGAGTTTCTCCTGTGGCCCTTCGGGGAGTTGTGTGATAGCTTCATAGTACACTTGGGAGTTCCCCTGGCCATTTCCCCTTTGCCTCCTTTAGCCTTTTCTTCAGGCCATCTTTTATTGTCTTATTGGACACCTCGACTTGCTCATTACTTTGAGGATGGGCTACCAGGGTGGAATGTAGTTTTATGCCGAGGTTAGTCACGAATTCTCGGAACCCTTTATCGGTGAACTGGGTACCATTGTCGGCCACTATTACCCTTGGTATACCAAATCGACATATGATGTTCTTCTAGACGAACTTCTGGGTATCCTTCGCCAAGATCGATGCCAAAGGCTCTACTTCGATCCACTTAGTGAAGTAGTCTACTGCAACTATGCAGAGCTTCACTCCTCTGGGGGCGCTTGGGAGAGGTCTGATGAGGTCAATATCCCAAACGGGGAAGGGGCAGGGGTAATTTGTCGAAGTTATCTTTTTCGAGGGTAGCCTCTGGATGTTGGCGTGTCTTTGGCAATTGTCACATTTTCAAACAAATTGCCTTGCATCCTTTCTTATGGTAGGCCAAAAGTAACCTTGGTGAAGTAGTACTCCTGCGAGGGCGTCTGTTCCTATGTGGGAACCACAGGCTCCCTCATGGACTTTTTCGAGGATTGTTTTGACATCCCCTTCACTTATGCACCTCTACAAGGGGCTTGCATACCCTTGTCTGTATAGTTCCTCCCTGATGAGGAAGTATCTCCTAAAGCATTTTCGCACTTTTGCGGCCTCGGCAGGGTCTTCGGGGAGTGCCGAAGTTGCAAGGTATTTCTTGATGGAATCTTGCCATCCTTCTCCCGAGGTTGCTATGCACATTATCTTTGTGCTGGGCTGACTCAGCACCTCGGTGTGTTCTTTGGACTTGGCCAAGGTGTCAGCTTTAGCATTATCTTTTCGAGGCACATTTTTTATATGCACCAAGTCAAACTCTTTAATGAGTTTCTTGATGAGGTCATGATATTTGGCCAAGGTCGGATCCTTTACAGCGTAATTGCCTGTCATTTGCCGGACTACTAGCTGTGAATCACTGTGGGCCTTAAGGTTTTTCACACCAACTTTTCTGGCCAGTTTTAATCCTGCTATGAGGGCCTCATATTCGGCGATATTATTGGTCACATCGAAACCGAATTTGATGGCTTTGGTCGCTTCCATACCTTCAGGCCCCAGGAGAATCACTCCAGCTCCTTGGTGTTTGGCGCCTGAGGCACCATCGACAAAGAGTTTCCACTCTGGTTCAATCCATAGCAGGTCTTATGAGGTGATTTCAGCATTCTCGATTTCTGGGACTTCGGTGATGAAGTCTACCAATGCTTGGGCTTTTATTGCCTTCTTGGCTCATAAGTGATGTCATATTCTCCGAGCTTGATACACCATTTTGATAGCCTTCCCGAACGCTCTACCTTCTTCATTATGTCACGAAGAGGTAGGTTACTTCGGACAATGATGGCGTGTCCTTGAAAGTAGGGCCGTAGCCTCCTACCTGCGAGTACTAAGGCATAAATGGCTTTTTGTAGCAATGGGTACCTGACCTCGGCGCCGTGCAGGGACTTGCTTACATAATATACGGGCCACTGCCTCTCACCCTCTTCTCTTACTAGGACTGAACTCACAGTTTTTTCAGTGACGGCAAGGTAGAGAATGAGAGGCTCTCTTTCCCGAGGTTGCCGAAGTGTTGGTAATCGGGTTAGGTAGCTTTTAAGCCTATCCCAAGCTTTCTGACATTTTTGGTTCCAAGGGTGCTCCTCAGTTCCGGAGTTGCCTTCGCTTTTGGTTGCTTTGGCAAGCACCTTGAAGAATGGTCGACATCAGTCGCCGTACCTGGAAATGAATCTACTAAGGGAAGTGATTCTTCCGGCAAGCCTTTGTATATCTTTAGTGGTTGTAGGTGTTCGGAATCCTAACAAGGCTTTGGCCTTTTTGGGGTTGGCGTCTATTACCCTTTCTGACACCATAAACCTGAGGAACTTTCCTACGTTTACTCCAAACATGTACTTCTCAGGATTAAGGTGAATGCCGAACTCCCGAAGTCGTTGGAAGGTTTCGTCTAAGTCCAAGATATGATTACTAGGCATTTTGCTCTTAACTATCATATCATTGACATACCCTTCCATGTTCCTCCCGATCTGGGAGTCGAACACTTTATTCATCAACCTCTGATAGGTAGCCCCTGCGTTCTTAAGCCCGAAGGACATCCTGACGTAGTAGTAGGTACCAACTTCGGTGATGAAGGCAGTTTTTTCTTCATCTTCGGGGTTCATCCGAATTTGATGATACCCGCTGAAGGCATCGAGGAAACTGAGAAGAAGGTATTCGGCGGTTGAATCCACCAATTGGTCTATGGCTGGCAAAGGGTAGGAGTCCTTTGGACAGACATCATTCAGGTTCCGAAAATTGATGTACATTCGGAGCTTTTCACTCCCTTCTTTTATGGCGATAACCACGTTGCTGAGCCATTTGAGGTATTTAACTTCTCTTATTACCCCTGCCTTCATCAAGCGCTTAACTTCCGTTTTAACGAAGGAGTTCTTATAAGTCGATAGGTTTCATTTTTTTCTGTCGAACCGGCCTTGCGTCAGGGCGTACTTTGAGACTATGGTGAATTATGCCGAGGTCAACCCCAGGCATGTCTTTCAGAGAGTAGACGAATAGATATTTGTTCATTAACAAGAAAGATACAAGCCTATCTTTGTCACCCTTGGCCAATTTTTTCCCCACTCGGGCGTTCTGACTGGGGACCAGTTCTACATCTTTTGTTTCTACTTTTTCCAACTCCTCTACTCCCTCCTTTGCTGTCTCTTCGCCTGTCATGACTGCTCTTTCAGTAGCCGAAGTCTGTACTTGGACCTTCGCCGGGCTTTGTCTAGCCTTGGTGAAGACCCTTCTGACCTCGGATTGGTCAATGAAGATCTTTGCATCTCTTTCTTTAGCTGCGAAAATGATTGTTAAGTACTTTACATCCGGGCGGATGTGGAGATTGCCTTGAGTTTGCCTTCCGAGGATGGCGTTGTATGATGAGGGAACATCAATGACGATGAACCTCATCATAATGGAGGCGAACAGTTCCTCCTGACTCTGAGGCGAGGTCCCTTTCAGCATTAGGGGCAGATCGATGTATCCGAGGACTGGGAGCTCGGATGGCCCAACCCCGAAGGTGGGGCAATTGACTATTTTGAGGTCGCATTTTGAAATGCCTAAGTTAGGCAGTAGGTGCGAGAAGATGACGTTGGTGTTTGAGCCATCATCCAGAAGTACTCTTTTAATGTCCCAGCTCACTATCCTTGGCATGACAAGGAGTAGGTCATCGTGGGCGAACTTCACAGTGGACATGTCTTTGCGAACAAGCCTTTTTCGGCAAGTTCCCATACTCCATTATGGAGATTTCTCTTATCTTTCTTTTCCTTTCAGCCGAGGGTATCCCTGTAGTGATGGTTTGGTTGACCCCTACTGATGGTGGCAGATTCTTTCGAGGACTTCGATCTCGACATCTGTAGGAGTCATATTCCTCCTCATCCCCCCTTCTTTGTTCTTCCTTTCTCCTATTCAGAGAAGGCATTCGCAAGCACCGGCAAAGTTGGCCTTGCTTTATTAGAGACTCGATGTACTTCCTCAGCTGGAAGCAGTCTTCGGTGTCATGGCCATGATCTCGGTAGAATTTGTTGGGTTTCGGAAGCCAAACAGCACAATGGAATTTAACCGAAACCCTCCAGGATCCAAGTGAAATGGGGTAAACCGAGTGAAATTTTCATACCTAATTTTCGGTTGAGATCTCTCACTCAACTGTAGAGTCAAATCATAAAACATGAACAGTTGACATGTTCAAGCTCTCTATGGTATCCACACGAGCCTCTCGGGATCACCACGCTTCCACCACATCCCGGCAGATGCATTTCTCTTGCGCTCGCAGTGCTAGCTTGCGTCTTCCAAGGAATTGCAAGAGAAGAGTGCGGCTGTCCTTTTGGGAGGCTAGGGCAAGGAGACTTGTGAATTTCTCACTACAAGTTGTATTTATAGTGAGACTCAACTTCTAGGCCTAATGGGCTTCAAACCCTAATCTAATTAGGCTTTAATTTCTGGCTTAATAATGGCTCAACTATTGGGCCATTATTAATACCAAATTATTGTGAAACCAAATCCCAAATTATTAGCCCATGCACTCTAATGATCAAAATAGCTCTATGTCTGTGACCCAATATGCTCTTACCACGTTGGCAATGATCATAAATCACATTTATGATCATAATCAGTGAGCGATGTCTAGCAACACATCATTGCTACCCAAGTGACAAGATTGTCAATGATTTGACTAAACCTTTATGATCATCACCGATATATGCCATTGTCCCTTTGTCCAAGATATCAAGACTAAGCACAAGACATGGAATGTGTCACTCTTATATAGCCCAATCTTTGGTTTATTGATTACCGAGTAGACCAACTTAAACTGATGACATTGATATCGTATATCAACTCATCGGAGCTTGGCCATGCATTTTCTAAGTCTCACTCTATCAAGGGGCCCGAAGATATCATTCCCATTACATAGGAGGGACAAATCCCATTTGATCATACAAATCCCTCCGCATGATATGTGGCATACCCAATGACCTCCTTCAAGTTCACTCAGTTACGAGCAACAAAGGAAAGTGTCAAAGTAGTGTTCTCAATGATCTTAGGTCAAAAGACTACATATGATCACTATGAGAATCAATTATGACACTCATATAACGATCCATGTAGTGTTCTCATGGTGGGTCGGTCCAATACGCAAGTTCTCCAACTTGTACCCATATGTAGACTACATATCTCCTATTAGTCTCCACATATGCTAGTCGTTATGTGTTATTGCAACCCGCTCCGCAATAATACTAGACCAGGGACGTTTAAGAATATCATTATTCTAGGGTTACAATTATGTTTATTACGTTACGCAGAAACAGAACCACAAACATAATTGCTAGATTAATGCCTTAATAAAATATCATCGCTCAATGTGCAAAAAATACAATCATCTCATGATTGGCTTTTGGGCACAACACTAACAGAATTGGCGGAACTTCTTCATGTTCTTCTTGTTTTTCGAAGTCATGGCCTTTGGCCTTGGAATTGTAGTCCCTTGCCTTTCTAAGGCCATGAGAATGCTGGCCCTCGTGGCGTTCAAGGGACTGAACGTCATTGCCCTTTTACCCCTTTGTTTTCGGGGCCTTCCTCCAACCTCATTCTGGTGACAAGGCTGGTGGCTTAGTCTTTCGAACCAAGGGTGTTCCATTTTAGGTCCCCCCATTCTGAGTTCCTCGACCGTCATGTGCTATTCGGCCCTTCGGTAGAACTTTCCCAAGGTGTCTGGGGGGTCCTTGGAGTACTCATAAAAGAGTTGGGAGTTTCTCTGAAGTCCTCTTATCATTGCGAGGATGTGAATCTCGGGCCGAAAGTTAGGCACTCTTAGTGCTTCTCGGTTGATCCTTTTGATGTAGTCGTGAATGGTTTCCCCATTTCACTATGCTATGTCGAACATCTGCACCGGCATCTTGGCCGTTGGTCGACTGCTAATGAACTATTGGGTGAAAGCAGTAGATAGCTCCTGGAAACTCAGCAAGGTTCCGTGGGCCAGGGAGATATACCATGCCGTAGCTGGATCGGAGAAGGTCACCTCGAAGCATTTGCGTAGGGTAGTGTCATTTGTGCTGTGGAGCACCATGCTTCGCTTGTACTTTGTCAGGTGTGCCTGGGGGTCACTACGCCTGTTGTAGGTTTCCAAGCGTGGCACCCTGAAGTCGCTAGGCATCGGCGCCTCCACCACTTCCCGTACAAAGGGTGACTCTTCTCCAGTATAAGCATCGGACAATCTTGACCAGACTGGTTTTCAGGTGATCTTCCTCTCAACCTTTTCCAGTCTTCCAAGGATGTTTTCCATGAGGGTAGCTGTGTTAGCTTCCCTTTGCTGCCTGGTGGTCGCCGGTAATGGCGAACTTCTTCTCCTTTTCGGAGAGTAACTTCGGGGGAGAGGAGACTGGGACCTTCGGTACGGGGATGGACTCTGCCGACAAGAGGTCCTAATTTCTTTTTGGGCCCTTTCTTTGGTGGGCCATGCCCTTAGGGGTCACGTCCTCCATGGAAGATGTGTCATGAGAGCCCTCACTCCTAGAACTCTGGTGGGTGGACTTGGGCTTCTCTCCCAGTGCGTCATCAAGGGGGAGGCCCTTCGGACCGAAGGAGGCTAGGGCCACCTCCGGTCGAGTTGCTGAGTCATTTCAGTGAAGATGGTGCGTTGGAAGTCTCGTAAGAAGCCTAACGTCACTGTTAGAGGGCGGTCGTCCTCCGGCGTAGAAGTCTCTACAGTGGGCTGCTCAGTCACCGGCTAAGCCTCTAGCACAGATTGGGACTTCGGGAGGCCCTTGTCTTTGCAATGCCGAGTCTCTACGATGGTGACCTGGAAAAGGGTTCCCACAGACAGCGCCAAATGATGCCATTCCGCTTCTTCATCGTGAAACATTGTGAGCCTGGAGCAGAAACTTCCGGTGAGGGAACGCCTGGATGAGGGGCCTTGCTGGGAGAGACTGCCTGAAACACTCAAAAAAATAAGGGTTAGGGGGTCCCCAGAATGTTTTTCTGGGGGAGGGGCCTCCGACGCCCAAGTCAGTGTTTGAAAATGGAGAATAAGTAAGGAGTGGATAGATTTTTCCCCTTGGAGTTGGATCCCCTTGTCCGGGGTGTTTCCCGAATATTTATGGGGAGGTGTACAGGAGAAGTCCGTTTGCCACAGCCTACCCAGATCGTGACACATGTTCGGTCGGATGTGGTCTATACCTCGGGAGAGGGGGGCCGCCTAGCCAGGAGCTTATGCCAGCGTGTAAGAGCGTGTCCGAGGGCGGCGTGTTGGGGGCTGTATGAGGGCGGCATGTTAGAGGCTCCTCGGCCTTTTTTTTGTACTTCCACATGGCCTTTTCGTGGGACCGAACTCCTTCGGAGTACAGAGCTCATTCAGGGAGGCAAGCTCCTTTGGAGGGAGGTCACTTGTTTGTACGAGGCATCTTCAGTTGGGCTCTCCCAAGGTCAGAATCAGGTACCTGATGATGGTACTTCATTAATGCGTTCTCTAGAGTGGCCCAAAGAGTATCTGAAGGTGGTTTTAGGCACGTGAGGTCGGCACAAGGTCACCCTCGGGAATGGTGGTGACCCCTTCTGTCCGAAGTTGGTCCCATGGGTTTCCTGAGGGTAGCACCTATCCGGCTTGTCCGAGGGTGCTGAGGCCCTATCTTTGCCAGGGTTTTGTCGTGTTGTTTCGACCGTAGGTGGCACGCTGGCGGGGGTGGTGCGCATATGCGATGTCCTCCAGGGGGCGATAGCCCTTCGACTATCAATAGTCCTCATCCTCTCCCCTTCTATCTTCCTCCTTTTTTTCCCGAGTTTGGGAGACGGCATCCGCAGGTAATAGCAAAGTTGCCTTTGCTTGATCAGGGACTCAATGTACTTTCTCAGCTAAAAGCAATCTTTAGTATTGTGCCCGTGGGCCGGGTGGAGTCGGCATAACTTCTTCATATTCTTCTTGTTGTCCGAGGTCATTGCCTTCAGATGCTGGATTGATGTTCCTTGCCTTTCCATGGCCATCAGTGTGTTCATCCTTGTGGTGTTCAGGATAGTGAACAACACCAGCTTCTTCCTCATTTGTTTCCTTGGTCTGCCCCCGCTCTTGGTGGTGTACCTAGGTTGGTGCCTTTGACGCTCAAGGTGATTGTGATCAGACTTCAGCCCCCCCATCCTCAACTCTTTGACCATCATGTGCTATTTTGCCCTTCTGTAGAATTCTTTGAGGGTGTCAAGGGGATCTTTCCAGAACTCGTAGAAGAGTTATGAATCTTTCCTAAGTCCCCTGATGATGGCAAGGATGTGGATTTCGAGGTGAAAGTCAGGCACACTTAGGGCTTCTCGATTGAACCTTTTGACCTAGTCTCAAATGGTCTCCCCATTCTTTTGGGCTATGTGAAACATTTGGACAGGCATCTTCGCCATTGGTCTACTTTTGCTGAACTGCTGGGTGAAGGCTGTGGATAACTCCTAGAAGCCCATAATGGTTCTAGGAGCCAGGGAGTTATACCATGTAGTTATCGGCCCTCCCAAGGTGACTTCAAAATAATTACAAAGGTTGGCTTCATCAGCACCATGCATCATCATGTTATGCCTATATTTTGCCAGGTAGGCTTGGGTGTCACTGTGTCTATCATATGTCTCCAGGCATGTTGTTATGGCCCTTCTAGTGAAAGCATGTTTGAGGAGGGTAAAGTGTTCTAAATTAAGTTTAGAACCTTAATTCAAGTTTACGTAGAAAAAATAGAGAAGTTTAGCAAAGTTCACTAAGTTCTGAGAAAAATAAGGCACTAAATAAAGTTTAGGGGCAAAATGGTAATTTTGCATCCTGAATAGCCAGGATGAGTCCCGAGTGTTTTAAAATGAATTTTTAAAGAAAACTTAACTTTCAACCTTAACTCAAACTTGAAGAATAAAAAAGAATTTAATCAAGAATGACTAAGTTACAAAGATGGGGGTTTATTTGTAACAAGCTTAATACTTTGACGGCTTTGGGGTTAAGTGAGGGTTTAAGAAAGGAAAGTGAGGCTATGGCTACCACAATCTCGTTTCCAGCCTTTTCACCCTCATTTTGCTATCAAATTAAGCTTGGAATCAAAGTATATAAGCTAGGAGGAGTGCATTTCAAGCTTTAAACCATGATTTTGAAGCTTGGAATGGCGTTTTTCCATATCCCCTATTTTTAAGCGAGGTAAGTAATGTGTTTTTAATTGAATTCATGTTATTTACTTGGTTTGGAGCTTGGGTTTTGGTTATAGAGTGAAGTTTTGGTGATTGGTGCCTTCATTTTTTATTGGAACTTGTGTAGAACTTTGGTGAGCTTGGTTGATTCAAAAGGAGATTGATTCTTGCTTGTTACTTGGAGTTGAGGTAAAGGAGTTATGTTTTCAAATTCAATTAATGTTATTGGCTTGAGTTTGCTTGAAAGAATTGAGTGATTCTAGCAACAACATTAGTTAAAAGTTCTGGTTGAATCATGATGGACTAGGAGAATTGGGAGGATTGAATTGATGTTACAAGACATCATAGATTGGCTTGTGATAGTTGGTTGTGATCTATGCAACATGTTCTATGTGTATATGAAATTTGGAGGCATTCCAAGCATGTTTGATATGTGTAGGAAGTGTCCAAATTTCGTAGCAGCAAAACCAGAGTTTTTCTGTGCATTTTGCAGGTTTGGCGACGCGTCGCCAATCCACACGAGTTCCCACGACGCGTCACCAAGACCTCAAAAAATTGGCAGAGCGTCGGCAATGTTAGTGTTGTGCCCAAAAGCCAATCATGAGATGATTGTATTTTTTGCACATTGAGTTATCATATTTTATTAAGGCATTAATCCAGCAATTATGTTTGTTGTTTTGTTTCTGCATAACTTAACAAACATAATTGTAACCCTAGAATAATGATATTCTAAAACGTCCCTGGTCTAGTATTATTGTGGAGCGGGTTGCAATAATACATAACAACTAGCATATGTGGAGACTAATATGAGATATGTAGTCTACATATGGTACAAGTTCGAGAACTTGTGTACTGGACCGACCCACCATGAGAACACTACATGGATCGTTATATGGGTGTCATAAGTGATTCTCATAGTGATCATGGTATATGTAGTCCTTCGACCTAAGATCATCAAGGTTCCCTACATGTGAGTCACATACTTCGATACTTTCCTTTGTTGCTCGTAACTGAGTGAACTTGAAGGAGGTCATTGGGTATGTCACATATCATGCGGAGGCATTTGTATGATCAAGATGGGATTTGTCCCTCCTATGTAACGGGAGTGATATCTTCGGGCCCCTTGATAAAGTTAGACTTAGAAAAATGCATGGCCATGCTCGGATGAGTTGATATACGATATCAATGTCATCAGTTTAAGTTGGTCTACTCGGTAATCAAGAAACCAAAGATTGGGCTATACGAGAGTGACACATTCCATGTCTCGTGCTTAGTCTTGATATCTTGGACAAAGGGACAATGGCATATATCGGTGATGATCATAAAGGTTTAGTCGAATCATCGACAATCTTGTCACTTGGGTAGCAATGATGTGTTGCTAGACACCGCTCATTGCTTATGATCATAAATGTGATTTATGATCATTGCCAACGTGGTAAGAGCCTATTGGGTCGCACACATAGAGCTATTTGGATCATTAGAGTGCATGGGCTAATTATTTGGGTTTTGGTTTCACAATAATTTCGTATTAATAATGGGCCCAATAGTTGAGCCATTATTAAGCCCGAAATTAAAGCCTAATTGGATTAGGGCTTTGAAACCCATTAGGCCTGGAAGTTGAGTCTCACTATAAATACAACTTTTAGTGAGAAATTCGCAGGTCTCCTTGCCCTAGCCTCCCAAAAGGACAGCCGCACTCTTCTCTTGCAATTCCTTGGAGGACGCAAGCTAGCACTGCGAGCGCAAGAGAAACACATCTGCCGGGACGTGGTGGAAGCGTGGTGATCCCGAGAGGCTCGTGTGGATACCATAGAGAGCTTGAACACGTCAACTGTTCAAGTTTTGTGATTCGACTCTACAGTTGAGTGAGAGATCTCAACCGAAAATTAGGTATGAAAATTTTCGAACACCCGGTTTACCCCGTTTCACTTGGATCCTGGAGGGTTTCGGTTAAATTCCGCTGCGCTGTTTGGCTCCCGAAACCCAACAGTGGTATCAGAGCTACTGGTGAAACCCTAAATCGGGATTGAGTGTTGAATCGCATGATGTTATGTGTTCGGTTGCTTTTCGGCCATGATTAATTAGATTGATTCATGATGCATGAAACCGGAACTCGTAATGAACATATGACATATATGAAGAAATGACACTAATTGGTTAATGAGATTAACCCGAAATTGATAGGTATGAGATACCTATATGGATTAGGATTCTTGCAATAGTTGCAAAAACCCTAGCTTTGTTCGGATTCGGCCTATTCGGGCACCAAAAAGTAAGGTATTTTTGGTGGCTCGAATGGAGGAGTCTCGGGTGCCTACTTGCTCGAAATAGAAGATTTTGGGCTAAGCAATTGTAAGACAATTTTTTGTGTTGGGGGGCGGCATTCCCCCCGCAAGGGTGGCTCCCCTTAACCCCGTTCGTTGACCGGTCAGCGGAACCACCGCCCGCTGACCGGCCAGCGGGACTGCCGTATGCGAAGCGCCACATAAATAAAAACTGGTTAATCAACGCACAAAAATTGGCATGCATCTTTGTTGAATGAGATTTGACATGATATGCTGATTGGTGTTTGTAGCATGGTGCATGGTTATAGCCCTTGATTGGTTGTACTTGTAAATACGGCCTGCAAGTCGTGCCTTTTCTTATCACTCTCATTGTACATTCTCTTCTCACCTTACTCCCCTCGAATGTAACTCGAGGTTTCTATTATTGATGTAATGGTGCATTATGGGATCATCCAAGGTGGTATGTCCAAGGATCATCCAAGGTGGTATGTCCAAGGAGGTGACAACAAAAGGGCAACCAAGAAAGGAAGAGAAGGAGCTTGTGAAGACTCTTTTCTTTTCTTAGGCTTTTATGATATTCTCATTGGCTTGAGAATATCGCATAGTTTTGGCTATAACCATGTCACGTTTACTTTCTTGTACGCATGAGATGCATGTTTTATATTTGTATGTGATGCATGTATAAGACAACCGGAGATAACAAATTGGTGAGATCAAACAAAAAATCCCTCAAACAAATATTAAGTCATCAAATGTGATGCCTTCCAAATGTTGGCACTCGTCAAGACTTTGATCAACATTAGGTGGGTTTGCCAAAGCAAAGCACCTATGTTCATCTTGGTAAGGCGCGATGGGATAATAGTGATATCCAAATTGCTAACTTTGGGTCCGACTTAACTAAGTCATCCTAATAGGATTAGGGACTTAGAGGCATAGAGTTGGGCTTAAGCTCATGAGATGAGCTTGGACAAGTGTTGTTCACCCAACTATCCAAGAGTTGCATAAGATGCAATTGGCAAGGAGTTGCCTACCTAAATAGCTGTAACTTGAGAGAAAAGCCAAAGCTGACTCAGGTTGTGGTCAAATATGGATCTTGGCCCACTAGAATACCTTAGCGCCGAGGTGTTCCGAAATAATATCGAGGGTTATTATTTTGAGGAAAATAGTGGGAGTATCGTTTAATAAAAGTCCTTATTAAATGAATTAAAATACATGACTCTTACACTGCATATTTACTGTTGTAGATAACCATGGCACAAAACACATCGACACTTTCGTTGCGATCGATCCTTGAGAAGGAAAAACTGAATGGGACCAACTTTCTCAAATGGTACCGAAACTTGAGGATAGTCCTCAAGCAAGAGAGAAAGGCTTATGTCCTAGAGCAGCCCATTCCAAATGAGCCTGCTGCCACTGCTCCAAGAGCTGAAAGGGATGCTCACAAGAGGCATTCTGATGATGCTTTGGATGTTGCATGCCTCATGCTTATTACCATGGAATCTGAGCTTCAGAAGCAACATGAGAACATGGGGGCGTTCGATATGATCGAACATCTCAAAATGCTTTTCCAAGAGCAAGCTAGGCATGAGAGGTTTGAGACCTCTAAGGCATTGTTTCAGTGCAAGATGTCTGAGGGAAGTCCCGTGGGTCCTCATGTGCTCAAGATGATTGGGTACATTGAGAATCTTGAGAATTTGGGATTTGCTCTTCAGAAAGAGTTGGCTATTGATGTAGTCTTGCAATCGTTGCCTGAAAGCTACAGTCAGTTCGTCATGAACTATAACATGAATGACCTTGACAAGTCCCTCCCTGAATTGCTCAACATGTTGAGAACTGCTGAGCAAAACCTTAAGAAGGCTAAGCCCATTTTGATGGTTCAAAAGGGCAAAGGGAAAGGGAAAAGCCAACAAGAAGAAGGATAAAGCTAATGGAAAGTCCAATGCTAATTCTTCTTCAGCTGCACTGAAACCAAAGGGTGGTGTGGCAAAGGAAGGGGAGTGCTTCCATTGTAAGCAACCTGGACACTGGAAGCGCAACTGCAAGCTCTATCTTGAAGAACTTGCTAAGGAAAAGGGAAGTAAGACTTCCACTTCAGGTATTTTTGTTATAGAGGCTAACTTTTCTACTTCCTCATCTTGGGTATTGGATACTGGATGTGGATCTCACATTTGTGCAAATGTGCAGGATCTAAGTAGAAGTAGAAGATTGGCCCGAGGTGAAGTGGACCTACGTGTTGGAAATGGAGCAAGGGTTGCTGCCTTAGCCGTAGGGACTTATGTTCTCACTTTACCTAGTGGATTAGTTTTAGAATTAGACAACTGCTACTTTGTGCCTACTATTAGTAGAAATTTGATTTCTGTTTCTTGTTTGGACAAGAAAGGTTTTTCATTTATAATAAAGGACAAATGTTGTTCTATTTATTTGAATGAAATCTTTTATGGTAGTGCTCAACTTAGCAATGGGTTGTATGTTCTAGACCTCGAAGATCCAATCTATAATGTGAATACCAAGAAGGTCAGATTAAATGATTTGAACCCGACCTATCTCTGGCACTGTCGCTTGGGCCATATAAATGAGACCCGCATATCCAAGCTCCATAAGGATGGACTCTTGGACTCATTTGATTTTGAATCATATGAGACATGTGAGTCATGTTTGTTGGGCAAGATGACCAAAGCCCCATTCACAGGGCAAAGTGAAAGGGCTAATGACTTACTAGGACTCATACATAGTGATGTATGTGGCCCTATGTCTACACAAGCTAGAGGAGGTTTCCAATACTTCATTACTTTCACTGATGACTTCAGCAGATATGGCTATGTGTATCTCATGAGACACAAGTCAGAATCCTTTGAAAAGTTCAAAGAATTCAAGAATGAAGTAGAGAATCAACTCGGGAAGAGTATCAAAGTGCTTCGATCAGATCGAGGTGGAGAGTACTTGGATCGAGAATTCCTTGACTATCTGAAGGAGTGTGGTATAGTATCACAACTCACTCCACCAGGTACACCTCAATGGAATGGTGTATCTGAAAGGAGAAATCGAACTCTGTTAGACATGGTTCGCTCTATGATGAGTCAAGCTGACCTTCCAAACTCCTTTTGGGGACATGCTCTAGAGACAGCCGCTTTTACACTAAACCGAGTTCCATCTAAATCGGTTCAAAAGACACCATATGAGATATGGAGTGGGAGGCATCCCAATTTGTCTTTTATGAAGATTTGGGGCTGTGACGCTTATGTGAAACGTCAATCCTCTGACAAACTAGGGCCCAAATCTCAAAAATGCCTTTTTGTTGGGTATCCCAAAGAAACAAAGGGTTACTATTTCTACAATCCTTCTGAGCAAAAAGTGTTTGTTGCTCGAACTGGTGTCTTTTTAGAGAAAGAGTTTATCTCTAAAGGAACTAGTGGGAGGAAAGTAGAACTTGAAGAAATTCAAGAACAACAAGGAGACATCAAACCTGAAATGGAACCTGAACAGACACCACAAGATGTTGTGGTTCAAGAGTCTGTTCCTGTAGCACAGAGCCCACGTAGGTCTGGTAGGATTCGGCGTGAGCCCGAGAGATATGGATTTCTCATGACTCACACTGGTGATGTGATGCTCATGGATCAGGATGAGCCCACAACCTACCAACAAGCTATGTCGGGGCCTGACTCTGAGAAGTGGCTAGTGGCCATGAAATCTGAGATGGAATCCATGTATGAAAACCAAGTATGGACTTTGGTTGACCCACCTGAAGGGGTAAAACCCATAGGGTGCAAATGGGTTTTCAAGAAGAAAACTGACATGGATGGTAATGTGATTACCTTTAAGGGATGATTGGTTGCAAAAGGTTGCAAGCAAATTCATGGTATTGACTATGGTGAAACTTTTTCACCAGTTGCTATGCTTAAATCCATCCAAATTTTGTTCGCTATTGCTGCACACTATGATTATGAGATATGGCAAATTAATGTCAAAACTGTATTCCTAAATGGAAAGCTACTTGAGGATGTGTACATGACATAACCTCAAGGTTTTGTCACTCCTAAGAATGCCAATAAAGTGTGCAAGTTTCTCGAAGCAAGCTTCTCGAAGTTGGAATCTTCATTTTGATGAAGCAATCAAAGAGTTTGGTTTTATCAAAAATGAAGATGAACCTTGTGTCTACAAGAAGGTTAGTGGGAGCGCTATTGTCTTCTTGGTATTGTATGTAGATGACATATTACTTGATGCAGTTTGGTTAGGCGAAGCCAGCATCTCCACTGTGTGCAGTGGTGTGGGCAGCAGAAGGTCCTGGAGGTGCGAAAGGAAGGCGTCCAGGGTAGATCGCCTTAGAGGATGGTCGGCAGCTTCTTGGTCCCGTGGTAGGTGAGGACAGGAGGTACCTCCGGTGCGGGGGAGAGCCCGGAGGAGTGGTTCCTCAGGGAGACCTAGCTGAAACACTCAGAAAACAAGGGTTAGGAGGCCCCCAGAGTGATTTTCTGGGGGGGAACCTCCGACGCCCAAATCAGTGCTTAGAGAGAGAGAATGGCGTAGTAATAAGCACAAGAGGCGCCTGCCTGGAGGAGATCCTTCTGAGGGCTGGAGGGAAGAGCATTCAGGTGGAGAGAGGAGAGCGTCCTCTGTTTTCCAGCCTTTCTGTCCCTTTTTCTCCTCCAGAAGAGAGCCCAGCCCCCCTTTTCTGTGACCATTTTCTTTGTATAAAAGAAGGGGGTGACCCCTTTGGATTATGACACGTGTTCGACACGTGTATGGTCGGATGGTGTACTTCCGGGCGCGGAGGACCCTAGCCACCTGTAGGCTCCTCGGGCCGCGAGCTGTAGCCCCTCGTGACAGGACATCAGACTGCGACGGCGTGCCAGAGCCTGTGGCGTATCAGAGCGTGCCTAAAGGTGGCGTATATGGCTGAAGGTAGCGTATCAGAGCGTGTCTGAAGGTGGCGTATCAGAGACGTAAGTGACCGGAGTGTCAGAGACTCCTTAATTGCTCTTGCCGTACAACCGAGGTCCCTCTGGTCGATGTCTTACTTCAGGATGAGGGGCCTTCTCCCGGAGTCAGGCTGGTACTTCGGCAGTTCCATCTTCGGGGGGCTTTCTCCCGCGGAGGGTGGTCGGTCCTTCTCCCCTGAAGCTGGTTTGGTCACCGTCCCTAAGGAGGCGATACGCTGGTTCCCGAAGCTGGTTTTGGCGAGCTACCGAGGTCGTATGCCACAGGTGTATGACTTCCTTTACTCCGGAGTCCTTTCCGAGGTCGCAGACCTCAGGTGTCTGGCTCCCTCTTTCCCGTGGTCGGTAGGTGGTCAGGGTGATAGCACTTTGGCTATCACATGCCCCCCTTGGAAAGCCGGAGTGAAGACTTCGGCAAGTAGCCCTTCTGGCGTCCGTCTTGCGCTTAACTTGGCAGTTTTGTCAGGACGCCCTCATGGACTCCCGGAGGTCCACGTAGTAGGATGTCCATTTTCGGTCGAACAGGGCGGCACGGAGCCTTGAACCCCTGACCTCTTGGACTTCATGCTCGGAGTACGACGTCGGCAGGGGAGGCACTTCGCTTTTTAGGCGATAAGCCCTGTTCGGACAGGTGTCGCCTATCCGGCTTTCGGTATTCTCGAGATTCTCAACTCGTTCACTTTTCCCGCCATAGGCTAATGGATCGACGCGTCTTGAAACTAGGTGTGTCAGTCTCGAGCAATGTGCCCGAGTTTTCTGGATGCCAGAAAAATGAGACCTTGTTGCTGACAATGGGTGACACGTGGCAGGCATCAGCTGGGATGGGCACGTCTTTTCATGCGTGAGGAGCAATTATGGCGACGCTTCGCCTTCACGCAGCATTTATGACGGCCTCTTGGCTGCTTTTTCTCAATCTATAGAAACCTTCCTCCCATCATACTCTTCATTTGTGTTTCTTTGCTCTCGCTTTGCTCTTGCTTTTCCTTCCTTTTTTACGGCGGTCTTAGCGGCGGAGCGATTTTCGGTGATCTTTCACGACAGCATCCTCAAACCCAGACTTTGGCATGTCTTTTGGTGGGTTCTGACTTCTAGAGTTCCTCTAATTTCTTTGCTTTTCTTTTCATTTCCCGAAGTCATTTTTCTGTCTACCATGCCTATTCCCGAGAGCTGGCAACCTCTTATGTCTCACCCTTGTTGCACCACTCCTGAAAAATTAGAAAAATGGAAGACCAAATTTTTCCTTCCCTCTTATGCCATCACAAGGTTACCTCGCCTTGGCCAGTTTTGCTTTATGAATCGAGGTGACAAGGTTACCGTTTTCCGAGCCCAACTGAAGGCCGGACTTCGGTTTCCTCCTGCGAAGATGATTTGTGACTTTTGCCAATTTCATGGCATAGCCGTGAATCAGCTTCCTCCGAACTCATACTGCTATTTTAACGCCTTTCTCTGCATGTGTGGGATCTTCGGGGTAGAACCCCATTTCATCCTGTTCATGCAGTACTATAAGCTCTATCCGATTCTGAAGGGTGGCTTTTATTTCATGCTACCTCGGGGATCTGGGAGCAAGAAATTTATGTTCACCTTCGCTACCAAGGATAGCTGGCGAGGGTGGCAAAGGAAGTTCTTCTTCCTGAAGGTGGCGGAGGCCTGGTCGCACGTCCCGACTAAGTGGGCTCGGGGAAAGCTGGAGGCGGATGTCACGGACCCCAGGAAGTTGCTGACTCCTGAGTTGGCAGCTAGGTTTGGGGACTTTGACAGACGAATCCGTGCTGTCGCTGACTGGGATGCCGAGGTCCCTCCACGCTCTCTCTACCCTTTCCCGATCATGTGGAAACTCATGACCGAGGACGTCCTTCGGGAGCTGGGGGTGGTTGCGGAGCATAAGACGGATCTCGGCATGCCAGCTCCTACTACCGAGGGGAAGAACTCTTGGCTGGTGAGACTCCTTCGGAGCGAGCTCACTTTCGAAGCCTTTTCTGAAAGTAAGTATCTTTCAAAAAAATTTCAGCATAAGTGCCTGTGGACTTACACTGATTTTTTCTCTCTTTTTCAGAGATGGGCGAGGAGTCTGCCGCCTACTATAGATCTCTCTTCCTTGGTCAGTCCGAGAAGGGAGAACAAACGAAGAAGAGGCGCAAGGCTTCTGGGGGTGAGCCGTCTTCCGCCAAGAAGACCAAGAAGGCTTCTGGTGGTGGATCATCTTCCGCCAAGAAGACCAAGAGGGACACCCCTCCTCCCTCCCCGAAGGACGTTTCGGAGGCGGGCGATGTCACTGCTACCTCGACCGAGGTTGCAACTTTTTCCCAGCCTGAAACGGCCGGGGAGGTTTTTGCCGAGGTGGCCATTCCTGCGCCTCTGAGTCCCACCATGTCGGCGGATTTGTTGGGCTCTTCGGAGGATCTTCCTGTTGAAGAATTAGAGAAACGCCGAAGAGCCAAGGGCAAACATGTTCCTGCCGACGTGGAGAAGGTTGGTGACTCTGATGACGACTGTGCCGAAGTCGCGGCAGGTTTGTCTATTTTCTCCTGCAATCTCACATTTTTTATAACCAAGGAAAATTTACCTGATGAGATGTTTCTTTTTGCAGAGGATTTGGCGCCCCTGCCTTGGAAGATTGAGCACTCCCGAAGGCGGGATCTTCGGGATTCCCACGTCCCGAAGGGCAAAGTCCCAAGGGAGCCGTTCTGGTCTTTCACGGAGGACATGAACTTGTTCTCCGAGGACTGCCGGGAAATGGCTCCCCAAATGGCGAGGGGCGTGCTTACTCAGGCATCCTTCAAGGCAGTCGCTGAGGAGTGTGCCTCCGAGGATGCCCTTGCTGCAAAAGTTTCCCAGCATGCTGCTCAGGTAACCCTTCGGGCTTCTCACTTTTTGCCTAAGTGCTCTGGCTTTCCTTGTGCAAATTTTCACTGACTGCCTTTCTTTTTTGCAGCTTTTAGGGTATAATGGATACCTCCGAGCTTGGGCAGCAAAGCAGTCTTCGGTCCGAGCTTTGGCCGAAGGTAAGTCGGAGAAGGCCAAAGTTTTCTACGCCAACTCGGTGTTGACGAACACCAAACTGAGTGAAATATGCAAGGAGAAGGTTTCTAGTCTTCAGGATGAATTCTTGAAGGGCTAAGAGGAGCTTTTGAAGGATTTTTCCAAGAAGATGTCTGACCATGGCGAGAAGTTAATCAGCTTGACTTCGGCCAATGAGGCCCTTTGAAAGGAAAAAGAAGGGGAGTCTGCCCTTTTGGCGAAGGTGATGGCTGAGAATGCCGAACTCCAGGCCTAGGTCAGCTTGCTGAAGGAGAGTTCGGACGAGAAGAAGAAAACTGAGGAGCTGGAGAAGGTATTAGGTACCTCCTAAGAGCTTGGCTTAGGCCAGGAAAAAAACAAAAGAAAACAAGAGAAAACAAAAAAAAGGAAGGATAAGGAGAACTATGGAAACTAGCATAGTGGTCTATGTGCAAAGCTGGAAACTTTCAGGGCTTAACTGCACATAGAAACTA
>SMDT01002205.1:0-48417 GCA_005392925.1 Aquilaria sinensis | reverse complement strand
CAAAATTTTCAATGGTCTGACCGTTGAAAATTCGTCGTCTTTATTTCTAATGGCTCTTCATGTTAGAAATTTTGCCATTAGAAAATCCATGTTTTTTAGTAGTAGAGGAGAGTATGGCATCAAAAAAGGTATGAGGGTAAAATGATAATTTTTCTTTTTAAGGTGTTGGGCCGTGCCCCGAGAGTCAAAATCATGTTTTAAAATCTAACCTTTGCTTAGCACCCAAAATTTTCATTAAGTGTTGAAAGATTTGACCAAATTTTGACCAAAGGTTACTATTTTAGGAAGAAGTTCTTTTTGACAAACTTAAGAAAGTTAGAGGGCTTTTTGGGTTGGAAATTTTTAAACTTTATAAAGGTGGTCTTGGCTGCCACTATTCACTCTTTTCTTCGAAAAACCTGAGCTCCTCCTTTACCCATTGATTTCTTCTTTAATTTCTTCCCAAATTCTTGATTTCATGGTGGATTTTGAAGATTCTAAAGGTGCTTATGCATTGGGCAACTTGTTTCAACTAGAATTTATGCATTTGGAAGCCATTTTCATGTTTTCTTGTTTGGTGCTTGTGATGTGCGAAAGGTAACATAAAATCCTTGATGATTTCTTATTGGTTTGGCGTTTAGTTGCATGGGTTTTGGTTAGAATGTGTTAATTTGGTGTAATTTGTTTTGGTTTGCTAGGAATCTAGGTAAAACCTAAGTGGAGTTTTGTTCTTATGTATGGAATGCTTAATCATTGCTTGTAGCTTGGAATAGAGGTAAGGGATTTATGATTCATACATATTTAGTGCCCTTCATAGCTTGTTTTCTTATTAAATTCAAGTAGTTTAATGAATGATATTAGTTAATGGGTTGTGTTGATCATGGTGGACTGGCGTGTTTGCGTTGCTTGGATTGATGTTTATCAACATTACAAGCTTGGTAGGAATGGTGCATTTATAGCCTAGTGCATGTGTACATGTAGGTTTGAGACACTTCAAGGTGTCCCTAGAGCCATTGGAAAGCATTGGAAGGCCCCAGAGGAGCTATGGTGTGAAATCTGAAATTTCTGGGCACAAAATAGCTAGGGTTGGTGACACATCGCCAAGCTTTTCATGAAAAATCCAGGGATTTTTATATTGTAGCGATGCATCTTCGTTCATTGGCGATGCGTCGCCGACAGCTTTAACACCCAGCAGAATTTTCTTCATAATTTTTCGCTCGGGTGTCCAATTGAGGCAATTTCAGATTCTATGCGAAGCTAAAAGGGAGCACTATCATCTCCATGCATTCACCAAGCCTATAATTTCCTAGGTTTAGATTTATTTTAGTCCAAAGTGAAGGCATATTTAGCCACAATAAAGCACCATTAGTCATGTGCAAGGTTTAGTACCATTGGAAGCCTAGTTGGGCCTTTGAATTTGAGGCTCTGATGTGGGAAGCTTAGTGCACCTAGGAAGGTTCTAATAAATTTTAATTTTGTGGTCAAACATGTTAACTTTTTGTCAACTTTGACCACAATTTTCTACCTGACTACTCAATATTTTTGGCCGATTCTTGCTTTGATCATTCATTTTATAGGTTGGAGAAGCGGACCGTAGCATTGGAATGGCACCGGGATGAGCGGAACGAAAAATGGGAGTACAAAAGTCAAGGGAATTTATAACTGTGAGACCTAGGCACCATAATTCAAAACCTTGCTGTCTGAAAGATATACCCTGGAGGCATAGGCACCAGCTGAGGCCTAGGCCCCAGGCACCTGCGAGCCTAGAGGCCTAGGCGCCCAAGCACCCCCTCCTGGGGCCTAAACGCCAGACACCTGCGAGCCTGGAGGCATAGGGGCCCAAGCACCCCCTATTGAGGCCTAGGGACCAGAGCACCCATAAGTCTGGAGGCCTAGGTGCTCAAGCACCCCCTTCTAAGGCCTAGGCGCCAGTCACCCAGGAAAGTGGTCCCCTACCTCAAATTTGAACTCAAGCTTGCTATTGGCTAAGGATTTCTATCCAAATGATTTGGTAAGTGAAAGGGACACCTCCAAAGGGTAGAAGAACCTGGAACCTAGCAAAAGAAAAGAGCTTCATCTTCATCTTCACATCTTAGACTTAGGTTTTGAACTCTATTTTCTTGTATTTTTCCTCATCTTCCTTAGAAGCATTTGTGGATTCTTGCTTGGAGAAGACTTGGAGGACTTGAAGACTTGTAGGAGCCTTGAGGAATCAAGCATCTAGAGTCTCTTGAGTTCCTTCTTTCCTTCCATCTTCTTGTGTTTAAACATGGATGCTCTTTCATGTACTTTCATGATTATGTTTTATTTAGTTATGGAGTAGTCTTCTTTAGCACTTTCTATGGATGTAGCTACTTGGATTGATTATGTTGGATGAATTCATGGTTATGTGATGTTAGTTTTCTACAAAATGTATGTTTATTCTTCTCTTGAGCTTAATGTTGTGTTAGCTAGTTGATGGCCACAATTAGTTGTACTATAAATTGTGTCTAAACTCTTGGAAAAGATTGGAAGTTATTGGACCTAAGAGAAGAATTAATGACTATGGACTTGTTAGAAAATTAGTCTAAGTCATTAGATAAAGGTAAATTGAGCTCTAATGCCTCTTTCTAAGCTTGTAATCGGATGGAAATCCTTTTTAAGTTTAGATTAGAGAAATTAATTCTTTCACTTGGAAAAGTAAGAATTTAATTGAATAACTTTATCAACATACATTAGTGATTAACCCACTCACCTAAGTTCACCAACAAATCAAGACAAGTAGTGAACCTATAAGAAGTGTTCTTTCATAATTTGATAAAAACTACAATTTTTACATTGCGTACTTGCATTCTAGGTTAATAGTATTCCGTTTAGCTAAGTTTAGTCACTTGTTTAAGTTGCCTACATTTCCATCCAACTTTGATTGTTTAGCTAAAGTTTACTTTGAGTAGTGGTACTTAGCAATCAATTTAATCAATCATTGTGGGAACGATACTCACTCACCCCATCTACACGTCCACCGTGCACTTGCGGGTTAGGGATTAAAAATCAACAACAGGTTCCAAAGAACCTAGTAAATGAGTCCAACCGTGGTCATTGCTACTCCACTGGTGTGAACCAAGTAATAGTGGATAGGTTTGTGCCTTGAGTGAAGGTTTAGTGCACTTGTAGCCTATGCAAGATTACTTGAGGTGCAAGTGAAAACCTAGTGCACTCGTGGTAAAAGTTTAAGGTAAAAGCTTAGTACACAAGTGACCTAGGCAAGTCTAAAGACTTGAGGCACTATGTGGAAGCTTAGTACACTTAGGGAGTTCCTTATAACTCAAGCACGGCGCATCCACCATGTTCACCTGTACAGCATAAGAAAGGTCAGAACTGGTGATGAATTTCACTAGTTAAGCTAATAAACAATGCTTGCTAGTAGACAAGGCTAGCCTTGTATTTTAAGGACTAGATAGAGGAAAAGTCCCAAGGGAATGAAATGTATGTACATGTGTTTAGCCTCACGATATATGAGCTTATAACAGATTACATATCTTTGTATATGTGTTGTCCTTAGTATTTTCCTTGCAGGTTGAAGACTCCTTACTGAGAATTATAAGATTTTCACTCCTTTAGTTTCATGTTGTATAGTTTTTTGGCATCATTGAGCTAGCAACCATTGAGGGTTGTTGAGCTGAGCTCACGGGTAGGTTTATGGTTTATTTGAATCCTTGTGATTATAGTTTTGTGGTTCACTTGTTGTTTAGGTTGTTATACTAACTACAGTTATTTAATTGGCCGACAATAGCTAGTGAAGCAAAAGGGAAGGCTTTGAAGCTTGCCATCGGGAGTTGCTCTAAAGTGGGAGCTTAGTTATGGGCCTCAATAGTATGGTTCAGTGTATAGTTTTCATACACTAATTTGCCTCCAATGTTCATGTATGAGTATTGTACTTTAGAGTTGCTCTTGAGTGTGAGCATAGTCTACTTTTGCTTGGATCCACATAAATGCTTTGTATGCTTTAACAGTTTTGATGATTTGATTTTAATTAAATGCCATGGCAACGTTTTAATTTTTTATTACTTATTTATTCATGCAAGTCAAAGCACAAACTTATGCATGACTACATAGTATGATTAATTAACTAGAAGCATAAAAGTTTTAACTAGTATGCACATAATCAATTAGCCAATTGTGACTAGTGTGGGACAAGTTCCTATAGGCTTCCTGGGCAGACTCACTAAGGGCCTTGTCATTTTCTGCATTTGATTAAATACATTTGTGTAAGATGTTGCAATGTTTGTAATAATAATGGCAAGCTACCGGTTTACAGTTTACCTACCAGTCTTTAGCTATTAAGTGAAAATATTATATTATGATTTAGGTCATTCTATGTATTGCAAAATGGTTTTGAGTTGGATTATTTGCTGGACTATTTGCATCATATAACAACCCAATGCTTGACACTACATTAGTCATTTTCATAAGAAAAAGGTGGAAATTTACCACTAATGTATTGACCATAGGATAATTCTATCATCAAACATTTTTTGTCTCAAATTTATCATCCATATTTTCTATTGAAATAATTTTACCACTGAAGTAATACCTTGGAGCAAAGTACCCAACCCATCAACTAACAGTGAGAATATTTTGTGGGAAGAGAAAATATTTTGTCAAAAATGGGATTACATGGCATATGATACTTAAAATGACAACCAACTCATCAAAATGTAAAACACGTTGAAAATTTAGATATGGGAAAAGGTACAAATTTACTACTATCATTTTGGCCATATAACAATTTTTCCATTGATTTTTTTCTTCACAAATTAGTTTATTTTTATTTATGTAATTTTTCAAACTATAATTAATTTTAAATAAAAGTTAATACCATATATATATATATATATATATATAATATATATATATATATATATAATAGTCCACTAAATACTTAATATATTTTCATACTCTAATTAAATAAAATTTTTACTTACTGAACCTGAAAAAAATTAATAAAAATTGAACTATACTATAAAAATATTATTTAATGGGCTTTTAGCTCTATATAGTACTCCCCATTTCCCAAATTCTTTACACTATTTACTTTTCAGCAATTAATCTATAATTTTTTATTTTCAACATTTCAGCATATAAATGAAGAATTTTATATATGAATGATAAATTAAGACTATAGTTTCTAAATATATATTTTTTTAATTTTTTTCTAACAAACAATAATATAAATAAATTTAAGTCAACTAGTTGAAAGAAGTCAAATTGAGCAAAGAAAGTGGGATGGAGGGAGTATTATTTTTTAATTACATTTATTTTGAACTAAGAAAGCCGCAAAAATATTTTAGATTAATCTAACTTGCCACAAAAATATTTTAGATTAATCTAAATTAAGTTAAAATAAATTGACCTCTCATTTGAGTCTCAAACACAAGCAATTAATTTTAGGTATTTCCCTTGAATTAATTCCAAAGATTGAATATCAATATATGCAATTGTCTGCCTGTGAAACGATAATGGCATTTATAAATTGTTTTTAAAAATTCGAGTTCCTCTTTTCATTAATTAAAGAAACTAAATATGGATCATCAGTTTCTGTTGAATTAAACTGGATGATTATATTATCTTGTTTAAGTATTGATTGGAATGTGACTCATGTAGTTTAAGTATTGATTAAGTCTTGTGCCTTCTTCCAGCTACTTGCTGGATCATATACAAATGATGGTTATTTCTGGTAAAAAAAATAAAATAATTTGTTCTGAATAAAAAAAAAAGAATTAAAACAATTATTGTATAACAACTAATTGTTCCATCTAACAGTACTTGATATTCAGATCAATATATAATATATTCCGTTTAGGTTAAGTATAAGCTGCATAGCTAGCTCAGAATTTTGTTTTACTTTTCAACAAGTTTTGAAGAATTGAGTATATAGTTATAGTATTATGTGGCCGCAAAATCATTCTCTTGGATTCAAAAATTAACATGTTAACGCGTCCGTCTGGATATAAGAATGTGGATGATATATATATATAGTTCAAATTTTTTCTTTGAGGATTCGAAATTATTAATTTTTAGTCCCAGACATGAACAAGAAGACCAATTCCTTGGATTTAAAAACTTCTATTTATTCAAATTTCGCGTTTGGAAAATTGCGTTGAATCCATTCCATACCCTGAGAATCAATCTTCACCCTCTTTGTACGAGACAGTTGACCATGGACTAGGGTATTTGTGAGCCCACTCTCAATAAGGCTATTTTACCCCTAGTAAATACCAATTAGAAGATGGCATCAAATGATGGTGTTGACTTGCAAAATTAATGGGCTGAATGTTGAGGCGATAATCAGGGGCTTACAAATATGGAAATGGATTAGTACCGGATGATTTTCAAAATTATAGATTCTAAAAATACTCTGAATATTGAACTTTGTAAAATTTTTTATGTACATTTTGTATCTAAAATTTCTCCTATACTATTATGTAGGAATAAATACAATTCTATACCTTTGATATATACAATACTTGTACTCATTTGTATAAGGATGTCAACACTTAAAATTAAACAGTATAATTAAATAAATTTATACATTGAGTAATATTTTTGTAAATGTATAAGATTGTACTCATATGTACATTTGTTTATTTATGTGTGTATATAAGTCAAGACATAATCTTTTAAATTCGAAAATAATAAATTATTGAATATAAAATTTAATTTATTAATACGTACAATTATATACATACTAGTACATAATAAATCTCCATCTACTATTTTTTTCTACCAATTTGTACAGTTATAATATTTATTTGTAGCAATAATATATATATATATTGTAATTTAAAGAGAATTTTTTTTTGTAACACCCCCATATGCCCACATGAATGAATTGTGGGAAGCCTTATGTAGATATATAGGCTCGCAATTTCAGAACATAAGTACCTAGCGCTTAGCCTTTTCCAAAGGATAGCCCATGTAGCATGGGCAGGTGTGGGCCCATTGACCGATTCTGGACTTGGGTCCGTTTCATTTTTCAATTCATACATTCATATATATGTGGGTATGTATGTATGTATGATTAATTATTAATCTATATTTATCTCTTATATTTAAAAAAATATATATGGATTAACCTGTTGAAGATTTCCTCTTATTTTTCAAAGTTTTTACTGACATTTATTAGATTTTTTTTATGTGTCATCCATGAATTCCATAATTTTAGTCATTCACTAATAACTACTCAAATCTGTAGGATATTAAAAAGGATAATTTGGTCAAGAAAGTTGGGGTCTATGAAAACCCGGTCTACCGAAGAATACAACCTTTTTACGCTCACAAAAAGTTTAGAATTTTTTGAACTAATGAACATGTTTTGGGAAAAGAACACGTCGACGGTGTCACAAAGAAAAAATCCCTATGTACAAGTAAGGAGGAGTTTCAATTTCAATGTTGAGGCATTTGATGGTTGTGATGGAACTAGTATTAGATATGTTAGAGGATCTTGATATATTAGGAAGCAGAGAAATGAATGAAAAAAAAAATAGGTTTGCATCCAAAATGATCAACGTTAATTTGAATTGAAAAGATTAGAATGGGTAAGGGTTAAAGGCTTTCGGTATTTAAACTTATTTTTCTTGGTATTGGCATGGTTTGTAGGTTTTATTACAGGTTTGGGAGTTTTAGAATGGATCTCTAGGTTTTAACGGATGTTTTGGGAGTGTGGGAGTTCTTAGAGCGTGGTTTGTTTCAGATTCTTTCTAGAACCGGGAGATACAATTTATATTTATCTTTATTAATATTTATATTTGCTGTTCCAACAAAAAAGTAAGGACTTGAACCAACAGCGACAGTTACATATAAGTAATTTCATACATCTCTTGGAAACAACTGCTTTCATTTTCCATCCACGCAAGACTGATTCCCAGGGCAAGACATAAATACCTCATTTCCCCACATCTCATCTTGAAATGACATTATGCCCCATCAACTAAACACTACTACACTATGCCCCTATAGGTGAGTTTGTGCATTAGGTCAGCCTCTTCGGTTGCAGCATATGCACGTGACATCATATGATTTTAGCACTTTTGTACTCTTTGAGTAGCTATGGAAGATTTCTTAATGCAAAATATGCTTGAGTCAAGGCTTGGGATACAGCTTTTGCCCTTACGCCTACAATATGTGTACTTCAAATTTATAAATATATAGTTTGCCAAACATAGCATTTATAAGTTTGTATTAATTTGTTTATCGGATTGATTTGAATCACTGTTTATGAACGATAACGAAGAACTACTGGACTTTATTATTTGAAGCTACATATGGGTTGTTAACTTGTTTTTAAGAATCTAGAAGAACACGAATGAATTAAATTAGGAGTTAATGGTTCAGTGAGTTATAAAATACAAAGTTAAGGCATGTATTTTGTCAAGATTCGAAACAAACGTGGCGCAGCGATCAGGGGCTGACGTACGTAGGTGGCCAGCATCAGTTGTGGAAGAGAGACTTTACTTCAATTCAAAGATCATCAGACGGGGAGATGGATCCAGGTGTGTTCCAGATTTCAGTACACTAACGCGTGGACGAAGAATGGAATGGGGATGACTTATTAATTTTCGGTGTACCGTATACGTTCTTCAATTCAATTTAATTAGTGAAAAACATATTAATAATTATGTTATTTATGGAGAACAAATATGAAAATTAATAAGTGAAAAATATCAGAAATGCTACTTTAGTTTGTGTTAGGTTGTTCTTCAAAATTGATAATATATGAAATAAAGTATTCTGCAAACAAATAGAACTACGAATTGTGTAGTTAAATAAACAATTATATAGTAGTTGTGAATACATCTTTAGTATCATTCTTTATCGATATATTAGTCACCAAATTCATGTCACTAGAAAAAATTTATCACATATAATATTAAATTTATTTAATTGATTTTGAATAATGATGTCAAAAAATATCCTACTCAGTCGTACCCTTTTTAAAGTGATAAAATTTAAAAAAGTGATAAATGTTAAAAAATTGGTAAATATTTTTAAAAAGCTATTAAAAACTGAAAAAGTAATAAATAATTATAAAATGCAATAAATAATTCAAAAAAATGATTGAATAAAAAAGATATAAAAAATTAAAAAAGTAAAATATTTTTCAAAAAAAGCGATTAAACTAAAAAAAGAAAATAGATATAAAAAACTTGATTAAACACAAAAAAAGTGATCAAATATAAAAAAAAATTGATAAATGTTAAAAAAAAAAAAAAAAAAAACAAAAAAAGGTAAATATTTTTAAAAAGTGATAAAAAAATTCTAAAATGCAATAAATATTTTCAAAAAGTCATAAAAAAAATTTTAAAAAAAGTGATAAATGTTAAAAAATGGTAAATATTTTTAAAAGCTATTGAAAAACAAAAAAAGCTTTTTCACAAGTGACATAATTTGTGTTAAAAAATTGATTAAATAAAAAAAGTGATAAAAAAACATAAAAAAGTGAAATATTGATAAAAAAATTGATTAAATAAAAAAAAAGTGATAAAAACTAAAAATTTTATATTTTTTTAAAAAAATTGATTAAATTAAAAATAAAAAAAGTGATAAATGTTTTAAAAAATGGTGACTATTTTTAAAAAGTGATTAAAAACTGAAAAAGTTATAAAAATATCTAAAATGCAAAAAATATTTTAAAAATGTGGTAAAAAACTAAAAAAATGATAAATGTTAAAAAAATTGGTAAATATTTTTAAAAAGATATTAAAAACCAAAAAAGTGATAGATAATGCTAAAAGGCAATAAATATTTTAAAAAACAATTAAATAAAAAAAGCTATAAAAAACTAGAAAAAGTGAACATTTTTTAAAAAAAGTGATGAAATATTAAAAAAGGTGATAAATAATTAAAAATGCTAGAAATATTTAAAAAAGTGATTAAATATAAAAAAGCGATAAATAACAAATCTAAAAACCGATTAAAAAACAAAAAAAGTGATAATTTGAAAAAAAAAAGTGTTAATACTTACTAAAAGTCTTTTTAAAATTATAAAACGTGATAAATATGTAAAAACTAATAATTATTTTTTAAAAAATAAATAAAAACCAAAAAATGCTATAATTTGTAAAAAAAAAGCCGATAACAATTATTCAAATCTGATTAAAAATAAAAAAGGCAATAATAATTCAAAAAAGTGATAAGTATTTTTAAAAAGTGATTTTGTATCAAAAAAGTGATATATTATAAATAGTCGATAAGATTTACTGATAAGCAATTAAAAATTGAAAATAGGAGATAATAATTATTAATACACGAGTAAAAATTTAAAAAGGCTATAATAATAAAAAAATGTTACAGTTTTTAAAAATATGATAAAAAAACAAAAAATGTGATAATAGTTATAAAAGTTAAACAATAACAAAGCAAGAAAGGGTATAATATTAACTTTAAAAGTGCTAAAAAATGTGACCGAGTCACGTTGAATGTACCTTGGGTGTGATCGGGTAACTTTGAATGTAACTTAAAAAGGTGACCGGGTCACGTTGAAGGTACCTTTGGTGTGACCGGGTCACTTGGAAGGTAACCTAAAAATATGACCGGGTCACTTTGAAGGTACCTTCGGTGTGACCGGGTCACTTGAAAAGTAACCTAAAAATATAACCGGGTCACTTTGAAGGTACCTTTGGTGTGAAACCTAAAAATGTGACCGGGTCACATTGAAGGTACCTTCGTTGTGACCGGGTCACTTTGAAAGTAACCTAAAAATGTAATCGGATCACGTTAAAGGTACCTTTTATTGTGACCAGGTCACGTTGAAGGTAACCTAAAAATGTGATCCGGTCACGTTAAAGGTACCTTTGTTGTGACTAGGTCACTTTGAAGGTAACCTAAAAATGTGACCGGGTCACGTTGAAGGTACCTTCGTTGTGACCGGGTCACGTTGAAGGTAACCTAAAAATGTGACCGGGTCACCTTGAAGGTACCTTCGTTGTGACCGGGTCACGTTGAAGGTAACCTAAAAAGGTGACCGGGTCACGTTGAAGGTACCTTCGTTGTGACCGGGTCACTTTTGAAGGTAACCTAAAAAGGTGACCGGGTCACACCGAAGGTACCTTCAAAGTGACCAGGTCACGTTGAAGGTAACCTAAAAATGTGACCGGGTCACAACGAATGTGCCTTCGAACCCGGTACACATTTTTAGGTTACCTTCAAAGTGACCCGGTCACAACGAAGGTACCTTCAACGTGACCCGGTCACATTTTTAGGTTACCTTCAAAGTGACCCGGTCACAACGAAGGTACTTTCAACGTGACCCGGTCACATTTTTAGGTTACCTTCAAAGTGACCCGGTCAGAACGAAGGTACCTTCAACGTGACCCAGTCACATTTTTAGGTTACCTTCAATGTGGCCCGGTCACAACGAAGGTACCTTCAACGTGACCCGGTCACATTTTGAAAGTTACCTTCAACGTGACCCAGTCACAATTTTAAGGTTACCTTCAACGTGACCCGGTCACATTTTTAGGTACCTTCAACGTGACCCGGTCACATTTTTAGGTTACCTTCAACGTGACCCGGTCACAACGAAGGTACCTTCAACGTGACCTGGTCACATTTTTAGGTTACTTTCAACGTGGCCCGGTCACAACGAAGGTACCTTCAACGTGACCCAGTCACATTTTTAGGTTACCTTCAAAGTGATTCGGTCACACTGAAAGTACCTTTAATGTGATCTGGTCACTTTTTTAGGTTACCTTCGAAGTTACCCGATCACAATTAAGGTACCTTCAAAGTGACCCGGTCACATTTTTAGGTTACCTTCAAAGTGACTCGGTCACATTTTTAGGTTATCTTCAAAGTGACCCGGTCACAACGAAGGTACCTTCAACGTGACCCGGTCACATTTTTAAGTTACCTTCAACGTGACCCGGTCACAACGAAGGTACCTTCAACGTGACCCGGTCACATTTTTAGGTTACTTTCAATGTGACCCGGTTACACTTAAGGTACCTTCAACGTGACTAAGTCACATCTTTAGGTTACCTTCAGTGTGACCCGGTTACACTTAAGGTGCATTCCACGTGACCCGGTCACCTTTTTAGGTTACCTTCAATGTGACCCGGTTACACTTAAGCTACATTCAACGTGACCCAGTTATCTTTTCAGGTTATCTTCAATGTGGACCGGTCACACTTTTACTACTATTACTGCGTTATGGTTTTTGACATTTAGCATTAATTTAGTCTATTATTGTATTTTATTTTTATAGAATGTGATTATTCGTCCAAATTATAATTTTTTAATAATTTGCACCTCAATATGTCTTAAAAGTAATTTTATGATATTTTTGTCGAAAGTAGTTTTTGGTAAGTTTTTTTAAGTTAACTAACCTAAAAGGATAAAAATTAGTAAGCAAATTTTTTTTTGGCCAAAAATTAGTATGGATTAAAAGTGTTGACAAATTTTTTTGGACTGTCCCCGTTTTAAAGTTAGGGTTAGGTATAGGGATAAGGTTAAATTTTGGATTTATTAGTTCTTCCAAAACAAGTATCCTTCCATATGTAGAAATTTTAATGATTTTGATAGTAAAATGTTAATATTATAACATTGATATAAAAACTTTTATGTGCAATGCAATAAAATATCTAAATTTTAAAAATTTTAAAATTTTTTTACATTTTCACCCAAAAATTTGAAATCAAACAATTTAGTACTATGGACAACAGTCAATTGGACTAATCTAGTCATTTCAGCCTATGTACGAGTAACTCAAGTAAACTTAATCGTCAACTCAAATTTAACTATGATATTATTGCATCAATTGTTCTCAAACTAGCCAACGTTGCATTAATCGTGCTCACACTATGATTCTACTACTGCCACATCTTGTCATTCATCATAGTTGTTAAGTGTAGGTGAAAAAATGATATTGTTGTTGCCTTGTCCTTTCGTCTCAATTTTTTTTTACCTTTTTTCATTTGAATAATATTTTAATATAATTTTCAATTATAATTTTTTCCCAACAAAGTACATTCTCTAATTTTCTCATTTCTCCCCAATTTTTTTTTCTATTTCCTTCTATTTCCTCCCTATTATAATTTAATTTACAGTTGAAAAAATATGTGTACCTCTTTTACATTTAATCAATTCCTATTACATTAAATTTTATTTTTGTGTAACATTCATATAAGTTTGTGTATATTGATCAAATTATACAACAAATAAAAAGAAACATAGCAACAAATTTAAAATTTACCGTCTAATAGCAAGTAATAATAAATTTTATGAGTGATCATTTTTGTAACTTTTGTGACATAAAAAAATTAACAATTTAATGATCAAATACCTAAATTCAAGATAAATTTTAGATTCATATGTCCGAGTGTCAATAAAATAAGACAATTCTATATTTATTTAAACGTTCATTATAGTCACTAAAATATCATTTATGATTCTAAAAAATATTGTTTAATAGAAATCATTTAGATTTTTTCATGAAAAATTATCATTCTTACTTACATAAACTATTTTTCTAAAATTTTAACTATTTTTTTTTCAAATTAAGATATATTGTTCCATTTCCTCTTCGCTCCCTCATTGTTTTTTCTTGTTTTTTATTTTCTTCTCTCCCCTCCATCTTCCTCTGTTTTAATATTTTTTTTCTCTATTTTATTCTCTCTCTCTCTCCCCTGTCTTTTCTCCTTTTTTCCTTTGTTTCATTTTCTCTCTCTCTCTCTCTCTCTCTCTCTCTCTCTCTCTCTCTCTCTCTCTTTCATATGGTAAAAATTAGTTTTAAAAATAAAAAAAAATATTTTTACCCTAAAAGATAACACTTATATATTTCAAGTTAGTGAAAATGAATTTGGATATTTTCAAGTTATAATTAATAATAAAAAAATTACGTGGTTATGGGAACATGACGTAAATTTTATGCCAGTTTACGATGATTTTATTCATGGCAGCAAAAAAGCCAGCCATAATCATTGCTAAACAACCCATGGTTGACCAATCAAGGGCTCCACGATCCTGAGGTGCTTCCATATTTGGAAAATCCATATTTTTTTTAGACTTTCATATTTAGCAACTTTATCATATTGGTTAGCTTCCATATTTATAATCACCAGTACTAAACACTAACTCTAACTCTAAACCTTAAACACTAAACATAAAATTATTACCCTATAATCCTAAACTCCAAAATCATAACCATAAACCCTAAACACTGACCCTATTTTTTCTATTGTGATTAAATGGTTTCTTCCCTAATATTATGTGATTTCTAATAAAATTTTAGGCCTAATACTTATGTTTTTTTCATATGAAAGAATAGCACATTAGTTATAATTTGTAGGAGCTTGATACAATAGTTTTTTATTGGAACTTTTAAGTGTACATGATATCTATACAATAACTAAAGGTTAAGGATTTTTTATGCAATTTACTCAGGTGTATTGTGTTTTAAGAATATAATTTTTTGGGGGCACATTTGAAAGTATTATGAATTAATGGCTTTTAGGAATATTGAAAAAAAATCCTAATTTCGTACTTTTTTTGTAGTTTTACCGAATATATGTAAACGTCTTAAAAATTTGTAACATCGTTTGTATGTAAATAGTCTTACTATAAGGTACTTAAATTAATGGTCGAATTAAGATTTAGGCACCTGAATAAAAATTATTAATTTCTCCATCATAGAGCTTATGGTTAAAGGTTTAAGCTTATGGTTAGTGTTAGGTCTAAGGTTTAAACTTTAAGGTAGGTTGAAGGTTTAGTTAGGTTTTAAGGTTTACAGTTTGAGGTTAGTGTTTAAGTTATGTTTAAGGCTTACGATTAGGGTTAGGGTTTATGTTATGGTTAAGTTTTTTAGTTAAGATTTAAGCTTAAGGTTTAGGTTAGGTTTAGGGTTTAAGTTTTAAGATAGGTTTAGGGTGTAATGTTAGAGTTAAGGCAAAGTTTAGGGTTAAGGCTAAGTTTACCTTTTAAGGTTAAGACTAGGCTTAGGGTTAATGTTTAAATTTTTTTAATTTAGGGTACCTAAAATTTAAGGTTTAAGTTTAGGTTTTAGGGTTTTGTGACTATGTTTAGGGTATGAGATTTAGGGTTATAGAAAGTAATTTTTTTGAAAATTTTTAACTTAAATAAATTAAGATGATGAAACTAATAAAAAAATGTTTTATTTTCATAGAAAGTGTATATATATTTTTGGACTTGTTTTAGTTTAAAATTGCAGTAAATTGATGTTTATTTTTTGTAAATAATCACTTTGAAGCACACTGGGGTAACCCCTCACACTTAAGCCAAAGTTCAAGCCTCTATGAGGCAAAAAAACCCACTTACTCCTTTTTTTTTTTTTTACATAATATTCAGGCTAATCTTAGGGTTCTACCTTAATGATCTTGGTATGCATATGTCAAGATTACAATATGGGTACCAAAAATTTACCTACACAAAATTGCATAAAAATTGAATTTTTTTTAAATTTAAATTTTAACAAAAATCATACAAATTGTATATTTTGAATACCATTTACATATGTCTAAAATAACAAAAAATATTGAAAATATTATATTTTCTTAGAAAGTGTAATTAATTTTTTTTGGACTTCTTTAAGTTTAAAATCTCAATAAATTGATAATATTTTTCCTAAATAACTATTTTATATAAGATTAATGTATGATAATGAATTAAAATTACTGCATAACAAGCTGGATTATAAATTCCTTACTATGTCACTAGTACTTTTTAAATTCCTTACTTTATAAATAACCTGACATGAATCCAAATTCATGTTAAGCCAATTAAACTTGAACTTGAATATTACGGCCTAAACTTGATGGCTTGACCCACCCAACTATCATCTCTAATTTATGCTAAACAATATATTTTAGAATCATAAGTCACATTTTTGTGACTATTCTAAAAGTTTAAAGAAATTTAAATGTGTCTTATTTTGGTGACAGTTAAATACTTGAATTTTCAAAATGGCTCAGATTTAGGTAACTTATCTAAATTATTGATTTTTTTACATAACAAAAAATTACAAAATTGGTCACTAGTTACAATTTCATAATATTGTTAAACTTTTATGAATTTTTATTTTTAATGTCTAAAACTAGAAAATTTCATAAAAATTTAGCAAGATTACAAAAATTATATTTTCAATGGATTATTGCACCTAGATAATGTTGAATTTTAATTAAAATTAATTTTGGGTCAAAAAATGTAAGAATAAAAATAAATCATTTGAAATTTAATTGACTTAAGTTAAAACGGACTGGGTGTAATATTATTGTTAGGATTTAAGGTTAGGGTTAAGGTTAAGGGTTAAGGGTTTTAGCATATTATTGCATATTATTCTTATATGAAATTATTATTCACCCAAATTATAGTTTTATTGATAGTTAGGGTTAAAGTTAAGGTTAAGGGTTAAGGGTTTTAGTATATTCTTGCATATTATTATTATATAAAGTGATTATTCACCCAAATTATAGTTTTATTGATAGTTAGGGTTAAGGTTAAGGGTTAAGGATTTTAGTATATTATTGCATATTATTCTTATATGAAGTGATTATTCACCTAAATTATAGTTTTATTGATAATTCACATATCAAGAAGTCTAAAAACTAATTCTAACATATGTTTGTTGAAAGTAGTTTTTTTGTAGGTTTTTTAACTTAATTAACACAAAAGGATAAAAATTAATAAAAAATATTTATTCTCATAAAAAGTATTGACAATTTTTTTTGAACTTTCCCCATTTTACGGTTAGGGTTGGGTATAGGGATAAGGTGAAGTTTTGAATTTATGGGTTCTTCCAAAACAAGTAACTTTCCATATGTAGGAACTTTAATGATTTTGATAAGCAAATGTCAATATTATAATATTGATATCCAAACTTTTATGTGTGGTGCAGTAAAATACTTAAATTTTAAAAAATATAAAATTTTGACATTTTCACCCAAAATTTTGTAATTCAACAATTTAGTACTATGGACAACAGTCAATTAGACTTATGTTTCATAGTAAAAGTTGCAAATTGTAGAAATTTATCGAAACATAATTAATATTTTTTAATAATTTTTTTTAGTTAAGCATACTAAAAGAAGGAAAATTAACCTAAAATTTATCGCATAAATTTGAATTCTTTAATTTAAATTTTTTTAAAAAATGATACAAAAAATAGAATCTATCCAATCATTTAAGCTAGTAACTCGAGTAAACCCGATTGTCAACCTGAATTCGGCCCAAAACTAACCGAGATTGAAATTCACTTGACTTATTAGATCATTGAATTTATGACTTGTCTCATATTTGAAATAACAAACATTGGGCTAGATAAGAAAAATTATTAAAGGAAGTTGGCCAAATCAGCCCAAATAAAAAATGTTTTAAAATTAAAAACAAATATTTGACACAAAACAATGAACCATTTAATTTAAAAAATAACTATTTTACAAAAAAAAAAAGTTTTAAGATGATGAAAAATTTGTAAAATTATACAAAAAAAAATGTAAAATGGACTTGGCCCAAGATAGCCCAAAAATAATTAACATAATATGTTTTAAACAATAGATTCATTTTTTTTGTTTTTATCTGAATAAAAACACCCAAATTGGTTTCAAAGCCAAGCAAAGAAAATTGCATTTTTTGCTGGTTCACAAAAAATTTGAAATAACAAAGATTGGGCTAGATAACAAAAAACTATACTTTGAAAGAATTCATGAGAAGCATAAATATGAAACTTTAAAAGAATCCAATAGTAATAATCAAAAGAGAAAATTTTAGTAACTAAATATGTGAAATCAACTATATATTGATAATTTTAATAACCAAATTATAATTTTATTGATAATTTTTTTAATATTGTACATCAACTATATATACTATTAGGTGCTCAATTTAAAATTCCTTGCTATGTTACTATTACTTTGTAAATTAATTTTCATTTGTTTTACTAAGTTGATTAGTATACACAAATTGTATATTTTGAGTATCATTGGCATGTGTATAAAATAATATTTTATTAACTGTATTATTCAACAATTAATATTATTGTTAAGGTTTAAGGTTATGGTTTAGGGTTATTTTAAGGTTAGGTTTAGGGTGTAAGTTTAATAATCTTGGTAGATAAATGTCAATTTTAAATTCTTTGCTATGTTACTATTACTTTGTAAATTACTTTTCATTTGCTTTACTAGGTTGATTAGTATAAATATAGGGTAAATTACAAAATCCTCCCTATGGTTTGATCTAAACTACACTTTGCCCCATCTATTTTAAAAAAACCCACACTTTACTCATACTTTCTTTATAGTGTCCAACAACAACTTCTGAAACTCTAAATTAAATTGTCTGATAACCATGTTTAAGTAACTTCAAGATTTTTGATATTTTTTACATAGTTAACTGACCTTTAAAAAATACTGATATGCATTTACAAGAATAAAAATGCAATTACAGAAAAGAAAAAAATTGATAATTTAAAATGTTTATTAAATATGAGAAAATATTGGAAAAGCCGGCATTACTAGAAGATGACTATCATACAATTTAAATTGCAGTTTCAAAAGTTATTGTAGGACAGTACAAAAAAATGATAGGAGAAATGTAGGTTTTCAAAGATAAAAAGGACAAACTGTAAATTAGGGTGAACTTCAGAGGATAATTGTAACTTTCTCTAAATTTTATAATTTGAGAACCATTGGCATATGTATAGAATAATTTTTTATTAAGTGTATTATTCAACAATTAATATTATTATTAAGGTTTAAGGTTAGAGTTAAGGTTAAAGGTTAAGGGTTTTAGTACATTATTGTATGTTATTCTTATATGAAGTGATTATTTGACTAAATTATAGTTTTATTGATAATTAACACTACAAGAAGTCTAAAAAGTACTTTTCAGATTTTTTTGTCCAAATTATGTAATTTTTTAAACTTAACTAAACCAAAAGGATAAAAATTAATCAAAAAAAATTATTGTCATAAAAAGTGTTCACAAAAAGTACAAACCAACCCAAATTAGCTTGGTTTTTTTGTTATTAGATTTTTTTGTCAGAAAAAGTATATACAAAAAAAAAATTATTAATTTTTTTTTTCAATTTTTTCATTGACAATAAAGGTACAAACCAACACAAATTACCTTCAACTTTTGTTTTCTTTCTTTCAATGGACAATAAATCTTTTATATTGAATGTAATTTGGAAGGAAAAACAATATATCTCTCTGATTACCTCTCTCCTAAAATCCAACTTTCATTTTCTCAGTTCATTTAGTTTGGACCAAATTGAATTAAAATATTTTAGGTTTAGTTTGAGTTTGGTTTTAGAGGCTAATTCGGTCTATTTGGTTTCTTGTTATCCAAAACCAAAAAGCGAACAAACTAGCTAATTTAGTTTAGTTTAAACTAAATAAATCTAATGATCATCCCTAAATTCTAGGTTTTTCCTAAGCTAAATTCCCTCTTAACTAAATTACACAATTTGGCCTACAAGCTTTCTCAATTATGCAACTAAGTCATATAAACAAATTCTACGTTCCTTTCTAAAGCACCTAATTCCTAATTTTTTAAAAAAAGCACCTAATTCCAACATAATTAAGTCGCAATTTCATGGGGATAAAGTGAAAATCACAGAAAACCGTGATACCTCAAATGCAATACCTTTTCATCTTTTATCCAACCATACAATAAAAATGAGTCATTATATGAAATAACCACAATGTCTCTCTTGGTCTAGTTTGCCGAAATAACCAATTTGGTTGTTTTTAAGCTATTATACTTAATTAAATCGAGACATTACTTGCAATAAATATTTCAATAACTTGAAATATTAACTAGGAGAGCAGTTACAATATATATATTTTATACCACTTATTTTAAAAAATATTTTATTGAAATAAATTGATTGAAAATAATTTTTCCTTTCAAAAAAATTGATAATGATTTTTATTTACTTAGTTTTCAATTCTTAAAAATATTTTTCAAATTTTACAATCTTTATCTAATAAAAAATTGGTTCATTTTAAGTTTATTATTTTATTCTATCTTCATGTACCTTTTACGTTTTTTTTTCTTTTATTTTTCCTGTTTCTTTTACTTGTTTTTTTTTTATTTTCCTCTCTTTCCTCTCACATGCGTCCAACGTCCCTATCCTTTTCTTCTTTTTCCTTTCCACCGGCTGCCCCAGTTCTCTCGGTTTAATCTGCAGCTACCAATTATTAGCGAGTGCAGCCTTTTTTACTATTCAGTGAGCAGTACCTACAGAACGGCAGCGTTTTACTTTCTCCACATCCCCCCTCATGAGTTTTAGCTAAGAAACTCTCCAGCTCAAATCCACCAATTGCTTCCTCGATGGCCTGTCTGTTCCTCATCTGCGCCCTGATGGGCTTTGCCTTCGGTAGCCGAAGCTCCTGCTCTTCCTCTTCCGACTTGACCTTAGGAGCGGCAGCCATGTCGACCCCATTATCCCCGCCGCTGTGACTATGGCTCTAATCTTTAGCTCCACTTTTTGGTACCGGCAGCCTCTCTCATAAAATCCAACTTTCTTTTTCTCATTTCAGTCAGTTTGGACCAAACCGAACTAAAACATTTTGGGTTCGGTTTGAGTTTGGTTTTAGAGGCTAATTCAGTCTATTCAGTTTCTTATTATCCAAAACCGAAAAGCGAACAAACTAGCTAATTCAGTTTAGTTTAAACTAAATAAATTGAATGATCATCCCTAAATTTTAGGTTTTTCCTAAGCTAAATTCCGTCTTAACTAAATTACACAATTTGGCCTACAAGCTTTCTCAATTATGCAACTAAGTCATAAACAAATTCTACGTTCCTTTCTAAAGCACCTAATTCCTCTTTTCAAAAAAAAAAAATCAACTAATTCCAACATAATCAAGTTGCAATTTCATGGGGATAGAGTAAAAATCATAGGAAACCGTGATACCTCAAATGCAATACCTTTTCATCTTTTATCCAACCATACAATAAAAATAAGTCATTATGTGAAGTAACTACAATGTCTCTCTTGGTCTAGTTTGCCTAAATAACCAATTTTGCTGTTTTTATGCAATTATACTTAATTAAATTGAGACTTTACTTGCAATAAATATTTTAAGTATGTGAAATTCTTAAAATAATCAAGATTATCTCAATAACTTGAAATATTAACTAGGAGAGCAGTTACAATATATATTTTATACCACTTATTTAAAAAATATTTACTTAGTTTTCAATTCTTAAAAATATTTTTCAAATTTTACAATCTTTATCTAATAAAAAATTGGTTCATTTTAAGTTTATTATTTTATTCTATCTCCATGTACCTTTTACATTTTTTTCTTCTCTTTTTCCTGTTTCTCTTACCTGTTTTTTATTTTAATTTTCCTCTCTTACCTCTCACATGCGTCCAGCGTCCCTATCTTTTTCTTCTTTTTCCTTTCCAATAGCTGCCCTAGTCCTCCGGTTTAATCTGCAGCTACCAATGGCGGCGATTAAACAGTAGCCGTGCCCCCTTCCTGGGGGGGGGGGGGTAATTGTAGAACGCTCCGGATAGGTACCCCTTTTTTTGGGGGTGGGTAGGGAAGAAGGGTCCTTAAAGATGGAACGAATTCACCGTTTAATGAACAGTGTTTTTTTTTTTCTTTTTACTGGTAAGGGTCAAACCCCTATTTCAGTTTGTAGATATTCTAAGCTTGCCCTCTTGGACCCCAAACATCTATTTCTAATGATCAGGTCCCTTATTTTAAGTAGCATTTGCCAACAAATGATACTTTTTTTTCACTTTTGTGTCTGTTTATGTCAAATCATTCTAAATCTATGAACCCACCGAAATGCGCGGGTCAATGAACCTAGTTCTTACTATGTATTAGCGAGTGTAGCCCTTTTTACTGTTCACTGAACAGTACCTACAGAACGGCAGCATTTTACTTTCTCCACACCCCCCTTCATGAGTTCTAGCTAACAAACTCTCAAGCTGAAATCCACCAATTGCTTCCTCGATGACCTATCTATTCCTCGTTTGCAACCTGATGGGCTTTGCCTTTGGCAGCCGAAGCTCCCGCTCTTCCTCTTCCGACTTGACCTTTGGAGCAGCAGCCATGTCGCCCATCATTATCCCCACCGTAGCGACTATGGCTCTAATCTTTCGCTCTACTCTCCGGTACCGGCCGCCTTTCTCATAAAATCTGACTTTCATTTTCTTGGTTCATTCAGTTTGGACCAAACTGAACTAAAATATTTTGGCTTTGGTTTGAGTTTGGTTTCAGAGGCTAATTCAGTCTATTCTGTTTCTTATTATCCAAAACTGAAAAGCGAACAAACTAGCTAATTCAGTTTTTTTAAACTAAATAAATCGAACGATCATCCCTAAATTCTAGGTTTTTCCTATGCTAAATTCCATCTTAACTAAATTACACAATTTCGCATACAAGCTTTCTTAATTATGCAACTAAGTCATAAACAAATTCTACGTTCCTTTCTAAAGCACCTAATTCCTCATTTCAAAAAAAAAAATCACCTAATTCCAACATAATCAAGTCGCAATTTCATGGGTATAGAGTGAAAATCACAGGAAACTGTGATACCTCAAATGCAATACCTCTTCATCTTTTATCCAACCATACAATAAAAATAAGTCATTATGTGAAATAACCACAATGTCTCTCTTGGTCTAGTTTGCCTAAATAACCAAATTTGCTGTTTTTAAGCTATTATACTTAATTAAATCGAGACTTTACCTGCAATAAATATTTTAAGTATGTGAAATTATTAAAATAATCAAGGTTATCTCAATAACTTGAAATATTAACTAGGAGAGCAGTTACAATATATATTTTATACCACCTATTTTAAACAAAATTTTATTGAAATAAATTGATTGATAATAATTTTTCCTTTCAAAAAAATTGATAATGATTTTTATTTTTTTAGTTCTCAATTCTTAAAAATATTTTTCAAATTTTACAATCTTTATCTAATAAGAAATTGGTTCATTTTAAATTTATTATTTTATTCTTTCTCCATGTACCTTTTACATTTTTTTTCTCCTATTTCTCTTACCTGTTTTTTTTTTTAATTTCCTCTCTTTCCTCTCACATGCGTCCAGCGTCCCTATCCTTTTCTTCTCTTTCCTCTGCACCGGCTGCCCCAGTCCTCCAGGTTTAATCTGCAGCTACCAATAGCTGCGATTAAATGGTAGCCGTGCCTCCTTTTCTTGGGGGGGTATTGTAGAACGCTCCGATTGGGTACCCCCTTTTTGGGGGTGGGTAGTGTAGAAGGGTCCTTAAAGATGCAACGAATTCACTATTTAATGAACAGTGTTTTTTTTGTTTTGCTTTTTACCAGTAAGGGTCAAACCCCTATTTTAGTCTGTAGATGTTCTGAGCTTGCCATCTTGGACCCCAAACATATATTTTTGATGATCAGGTCCCTTATTTTAAGCAGCATTTGCCCGTAAACGATACTTTTTTTTTCACTTTTGTGTCTCTTTATGCCAAATTATTCTAAATCTATGAACCCACCGAAATGTGTGGGTCAATGAACCTAGTTCTTACTATGTATTAGCGAGTGTAGCCTCTTTTACTGTTCACTGCATAGTACCTACAGAATGGCAGCATTTTAGTTTCTCTACACCCCCTTCATGAGCTCTAGCTAACAAACTCTCCAGCTCCAGCCCAAATCCACCAATTGCTTCCTCGATGGCCTGTCTGTTCCTCGTCTGCGCCCTGATGGGCTCTGCCTTTGGCAGCCGAAGCTCCTGCTCTTCCTCTTCCGACTTGACCTTTGGAGCGGCAGCCATGTCACGCCCATTATCCCTGCCGCCGTGACTATGGCTCTAATCTTTAGGTCCACTCTCCGGTATCAGCTGCCTCTCTCATAAAATCCGACTTTCATTTTCTCGGTTCATTTAGTTTGGACCAAACAGAACTAAAACATTTTTGGTACGGTTTGAGTTTCGTTCTAGAGGCTAATTTGGTCTATTCGGTTTCTTATTATCCAAAATCGAAAAGCGAGCAAACTAGCTAATTCAATTTAGTTTAACTAAATAAATCGAATGATCATCCCTAAATTCTAGGTTTTTCCTAAGCTAAATTCCCTCTTAACTAAATTAAACAATTTGGCCAAGAAGCTTTCTCAATTATGCAACTAAGTCACAAACAAATTCTACGTTCCTTTCTAAAGCACCTAATTCGTCATTTCAAAAAAAAATAAATAAATAATTCCAACATAATCAAGTCACAATTTCAAGGGGATAGAGTAAAAATCACAGGAAACAGTGATACCTTAAATACAATACCTTTTCATCTTTTATCCAACCAAACAATAAAAATAAGTCATTATGTGAAATAACCACAATGTCTCTCTTGGTCTAGTTTGCCTAAATAACCTATTTTGCTGTTACGAAGCAATTATACTTAATTAAATTGAGACTTTACATGCAACAAATATTTTAAGTATGTGAAATTATTAAAATAATCAAGATTATCACAATAACTTGAAATATTAACTAGGAGAGTAGTTACAATATATACTTCATACCACTTATTTTAAAAAATATTTTATTTAAATAAATTGACTGATAATAATTTTTCCTTTCAAAAAAATTGAGAATGAGTTTTATTTGCTTAGTTTTCAATGCTTAAAAGTATTTTTCAATTTTTACAATCTTTATGTAATGAAAAGTTGGTTCATTTTAAGTTTATTATTTTATTCTATCTCCATGTACGTGTTACGTTTTTTTCTTCTCTTTTTCCTGTTTCTCTTACTTGTTTTTTTTTTAATTTTCCTTTCTTTCCTCTCACATGCGTCTAGCGTCCCTATCCTTTTCTTCTTTTTCCTTTTCTATGGCTGCCCTAGTCCTCCTGGTTTAATCTGTAGCTACCAATGGCTGCGATTAAACGGTAGCCATGCCCTCCTTTCTGGGGGAGGGGGGTATTGTAGAACGCTCCGGTTGGGTACCCCTTTTTTTGGGGTGGGTAGTGTAGAAGGGTCTTTAAAGATGGAATGAATTCACTATTTAATGAATAGTGTTTTTTTTGCTGTTTACCAGTAGTGGTCAAACCCCTATTTCAGTCTGCAGATATTCTAAGCTTGCCATCTTGGACCCCAAACATCTATTTCTGATGATCATGTCCCTTATTTTAAGCAGCACTTGCCCATAAACGATACTATTTTTTTTTCTCACTTTTGTGTCAGTTTATGCCAAATTATTCTAAATCAATGACCCACTGAAATGCGCGGGTCAATGAACCTAGTTCTTACTTTGTATTAGCGAGTGTAGACTGAACAGTACCTACAGAATGGCAGCGTTTTACTTTCTCCACACCCCCCTTCATGAGTTCTAGCTAACAACTCTCAAGCTAAAATCCACCAATTGCCTCCTTGATGGCTTGTCTATTCCTCGTTTGTGCCCTGATGAGCTCTGCCTTTGGCAGCCGAAGCTCCCACTCTTCCTCTTTCGACTTAACCATTGAGCGGCAGCCATGTCGCCCCCCATTATCCCCGCCGCCGCGACTATGGCCTTGATCTTTAGCTCCACTCTCTGGTACCGGCCGCCTCTCTCATAAAATCCGACTTTCATTTTCTTGGTTCATTCAGTTTGGACCAAACTGAACTAAAATATTTTTGGTGCGGTTTGAGTTTGGTTTTAGAGGGTAATTCAGTCTACTCGGTTTCTTATTATCCAAAACCGAAAAGTGAACAAACTAGCTAATTCAGTTTAGTTTAAACTAAATAAATTGAATGATCTTCCCTAAATTCTAGGTTTTTCCTATGCCAATTGCCCTCTTAACTAAATTACACAATTTGGCATACAAGCTTTCTCAATTATGCAACTAAGTCATAAACAAATTATACGTTCCTTTCTAAAGCACCTAATTCCTCATTTAAAAAAAATCACCTAATTCCAACATAATCAAATCGCAATTTCATGGGGATAGAGTGAAAATCACAGGAAACTGTGATACCTCAAATGCAATACCTTTTCATGTTTTATCCAACCATACAATAAAAATAAGTCATTATGTGAAATAACCACAATGTCTCTCTTGGTCTAGTTTGCCTAAATAACCAATTTTGCTGTTTTTAAGCTATTATACTTAATTAAATCGAGACTTTACTTGCAATAAATATTTTAAGTATGTGAAATTATTAAAATAATCAAGGTTATATCAATAACTTGAAATATTAACTAGGAGAGCAGTTACAATATATATTTTATACCACTTATTTTAAAAAATATTTTGATGAAATAAATTGATTGATAATAATTTTTCCTTTCAAAAAAAATTGATAATGATTTTTATTTGCTTAGTTTTCAATTCTTAAAAATATTTTTCAAATTTTACAATCTTTATCTAATAAGAAATTGGTTCATTTTAAGTTTATTATTTTATTCTATCTTTACGTACCTTTTACATTTTTTTATTCTCCTATTTCTCTTACTTTTTTTTTTAATTTTCCTATCTCTCCTCTCACATATGTCCAGCGTCCCTATCCTTTTCTTCTCTTTCCTCTCCATTGATTGCCCCAGTCCTCCAGGCTTAATTTGCAGCTACCAATGGCTGCGATTAAACGGTAGTCGTGCCCCTCTTTCTTGGGGGGGGGGGGGGGGGGTAGAACGCTCCGCTCCGGGTACCCCCCTTTTTGGGGGTGGGTCGTGTAGAAGGGTCCTTAAAGATGGAACGAATTCATTGTTTAATGAACAGTGTTTTTTTTTTTTTTTTTGCTTTTTACCAGTAAGGGTCAAACCCCTATTTCAGTCTGTAGAGATTCTAAGCTTGCCATCTTCAACCACAAACATCTATTTCTGATGATCAGGTCCCTTATTTTAAGCGGCATTTGCCCATAAACTATACTTTTTTTTTCACTTTTGTGTCTGTTTATGCCAAATTATTCTAAATCTATGAACCCACCGAAATGCGCGGGTCAATGAACCTAGTTCTTACTATGTATTAGCGAGTGTAGCCTTTTTTATTGTTCACTGAATAGTACCTACAGAATGGCAGCATTTTAGTTTCTCCACACCCCCCTTCATGAGTTCTAGCTAACAAACTCTGCTGCTTCAGTTCAAATGCACCAATTGCTTCCTCAATGGCCTATTTGTTCCTCGTCTGTGCCCTGATGGGCTCTGCCTTTGGCAGCCGAAGCTCTTCCTCTTCCTCTTCCGATTTGACCTTTGGAGCGGCAGCCATGTCACCCCCATTATCCCCGTCCCCGTGACTATGGCTCTAATCTTTAGCTCCACTCTCCAGTACCGGCTGCCTCTCTAATAAAATTCGACTTTTCATTTTCTTGGTTCATTTAGTTTGGACCAAACAGAACTAAAATATTTTGGGTTCGGTTTGAGTTTGGTTTTAGAGGCTAATTCGGTCTATTCGGTTTCTTATTATCCAAAACCGAAAAGCGAGCAAACTAGCTAATTCAGTTTAGTTTAACTAAATAAATCGAATGATCATCCCTAAATTCTAGGTTTTTCCTAAGATAAATTCCCTCTTAACTAAATTACACAATTTGGCCTAGAAGCTTTCTCAATTATGCAACTAAGTCATAAACAAATTCTACATTCCTTTCTAAAGCACCTAATTCCTCATAAAAAAAAAAACAAATAATTCCAACATAATCAAGTCGCAATTTCATGGGGATAGAGTAAAAATCACAGGAAATTGTGATACCTTAAATGCAATACCTTTTCATCTTTTATCCAACCATACAATAAAAATAAGTCATTATGTGAAATAACCACAATGTCGCTCTTGGTCTAGTTTGCCTAAATAACCAATTTTGCTGTTCTTAAGCAATTATACTTAATTAAATCGAGACTTTACATGCAATAAATATTTTAAGTATGTGAAATTATTACAATAATCAAGATTATCACAATAACTTGAAATATTAACTAGGAGAGTAGTTACAAATATATTTTATACCACTTATTTTAAAAAATATTTTACTGAAATAAATTGATTGATAATAATTTTTCCTTTCAAAAAATTTGATAATAAGTTTTATTTGCTTAGTTTTCAATGGTTAAAAGTATTTTTCAAATTTTACAATCTTTATCCAATAAAAAATTGGTTCATTTTAAGTTTATTATTTTATTCTATCTCCATGTACGTGTTACGTTTTTTTCTTCTCTTTTTCCTGTTTCTCTTACTTGTTTTTCTTTTAATTTTTCCCTCTTTCCTCTCACATGTGTCTAGCATCCCTATCCTTTTCTTCTTTTTCCCTTTCCAACGGCTGCCCTAGTCCTCCCGGTTTAATCTGCAGCTACCAATGGCTGCGATTAAACGGTAGCCGTGCCCCCATTTCTAGGGGGGATATTGTAGAACGCTCCGGTTGGGTACCCCTTTTTTGGGGGTGGGTAGTGTAGAAGGGTCCTTAAAGATAGAACGAATTCACTATTTTAATGAACAGTGTTTTTTTTTTCTTTTTACCAGTAGTCGTCAAACCTCTATTTCAGTCTGCAGATATTCTAAGCTTGCCATCTTGGACCCCAAACATCTATTTCTGATGATCATGTCCCTTATTTTAAGCAGCATTTGCCCATAAACGATACTATTTTTTTTTTTGCTTTTGTGTCAGTTTATGCCAAATTATTCTAAATCTATGAACCCATCGAAATGCGCGGGTCAATGAACCTAGTTCTTACTATGTATTATAGAGTGTAGCCTTTTTTACTGTTCACTGAACAGTACCTACAGAACGGCAGCGTTTTACTTTCTCCACACCCCCTTCATGAGTTCTAGCTAACAAACTCTCAAGCTGAAATCCACCAATTGCCTTCTCGATGGCTTGTCTGTTCCTTGTTTGTGCCCTGATGGGCTCTATCTTTGGCAGCCGAAGCTCCCACTCTTCCTCTTTCGACTTAACCATTGGAGCGGCATCCATGTCACCCCCCATTATCCCCGCCGCGACTATGGCTTTGATCTGTAGCTCCACTATTCGGTACTGGCCACCTCTCTCATAAAATCCAACTTTTATTTTCTCGGTTCATTCAGTTTGGACCAAACCGAACTAAAATATTTTGGGTTCGGTTTGAGTTTGGTTTTACAGGCTAATTCGGTCTATTCGGTTTCTTATTATCCAAAACCGAAAAGCGAACAAACTAGCTGATTCAGTTTAGTTTAAACTAAATAAATCGAATAATCTTCCCTAAATTCTAGGTTTTTCCTATGCTAAATTCCCTCTTAACTAAATTACACAATTTGGCCTACAAGCTTTCTCAATTATGCAACTAAGTCATAAACAAATTCTACATTCCTTTCTAAAGCACCTAATTCCTCATTTCAAAAAAAAAAAAATCACCTAATTCCAACATAATCAAGTAGCAATTTCATGGGGATAGAGTGAAAATCACAGGAAACTGTGATACCTCAAATGCAATACCTTTTCATCTTTTATCCAACCATACAATAAAAATAAGTCATTATGTGAAATAACCATAATGTCTATCTTGGTCTAGTTTGCCTAAATAACCAATTTTGCTATTTTTAAGCTATTATACTTAATTAAATCGAGACTTTACTTGCAATAAATATTTTAAGTATGTGAAATTATTAAAATAATCATGGTTATCTCAATAACTTGAAATATTAACTAGGAAAGCAGTTACAATATATATTTTATACCACTTATTTTAAAAAATATTTTATTGAAATAAATTGATTGATAATAATTTTTCCTTTCAAAAAAATTGATAATGATTTTTATTTGCTTAGTTTTCAATTCTTAAATTTTTTTTTCAAATTTTACAATCTTTATCTAATAAGAAATTGGTTCTTTTTAGGTTTATTATTTTATTCTATCTCCATGTACCTTTTACATTTTTTTATTCTTTTTTTCCTTTTTCTCTTGCCTGTTTTTTTTTTAATTTTCCTCTATTTCCTCTCACATGCGTCCAGTGTCCCTATCCTTTTCTTTTCTTTCCTCTCCACCGGCTGCCCTAGTCCTCCCGGTTTAATCTACAGCTACCAATGGCTATGATTAAACAGTAGCCGTGCCCCCTTTCTTGGGGGGTATTTTAGAACGCTTCGGCTGGGTACCCCATTTTTGGGGGTGGGTAGTGTAGAAGGGTATTTAAAGATGGAACGAATTCACTGTTTAATGAATAGTGTTTTTTTTTGCTTTTTACTAGTAAGGGTCAAACCCCTATTTCAGCCTGTAGATATTCTAAGCTTGCCATGTTGGTCCCCAAACATCTATTTCTGATGATCAGGTCCCTTATTTTAAGCAGCATTTGCCTATAAATGATATTGGTTTTCACTTTTGTATCTGTTTATGCCAAATTATTCTAAATCTATGAACCGACCGAAATGCGTGGGTCAATGAACCTAGTTCTTACTTTGTATTAGCGAGTGTAGCCTTTTTTACTTTTCACTGAACAGTACCTACAGAATGGCAGCGTTTTACTTTCTCCACACCCCCCTTCATGAGTTATAGCTAACAAACTCTCTAGCTCAAATGCACCAATTGCTTTCTCGACCATAAAGAGCAAGAATCAAGTGAAGAATTCAAAGAAAACCAAGGAGGAAAATTTGGCCATTTCCATTTCTTGGAGGTTTTAAGCTACTCAAGGAGCTCTTTGTGTGATTGAGTTTCTAAGTTCATTAGAAATAAGAAATCAAGAAGAAGCTTGAAGAACATCAAGCACAAGAAATTGGCCTTACCACTTCTGTGAGGTTCTATAAGTGTACACCAAGTGTTCTTGGTATTTTGTGTTATTTGAGTTAATCACCAAGTGTTCTTGGTACCTTATGGTTACTAATAAAATTCGGCCCATCTTGGTTCTTATGCTAGAAAACAATTTCTAGAGTCAACAAGCAAGGAAAATGAAGGAAAATAAGCTTCTAAAGCTTTCGGTGTTGTGGGTAAGGATTCCTATACTCACTTTATTGCATGGTATAGTTCCATGGCTTTTTTGTGTGAGTGTTCGGGCCCCTAGGTGATGGTCAAAGAACCATGTGATCCTAGGAGTGCTAAGAGGGCTTAAGTTATGTTATTGCTTCGGCAATTCTGTTTTGCTCATGAGCTAAGTTAAGTAAGCAAGCATTATGGGCTAGGAGTTAAGGCGGCCACCTTAATTCCTATGCTAAGTGAGCTCTCCGAAAACATTAAGTATATGAAATTATTGAATTAAAACTTGAGGGATGCTTGCTGCCCTTCTGTGAACAAAGTGTTAAGTGGCGTGTGTTTGTGTGCTTCTTTGATTTGTTGTGCATGCTAACCCCCGATTATGATATTATTGTTATATGCATGTATCTTTGTGTTTTCTTTGTCTTTATGTTTTCTTTGCAGGAGTAAGGATTATTTTGCCATTACATTCTTGGCATATGTTAGGCCCTGGGAGGCCATAAGTTAGGCATTGGATGTCACGGAATCCTTATTGAGTTTTATAACTCACCCGCCCTACTCTACTTTTGTAGGTAAAGGTTTGCTTGAAAGATCAAGCTAAGAGTCTTGAGTACTCTTTCTGTGTGCTAAGGTTGGATTTGTGTATGGTATTGCTCAAAATATTCTAAGTGTTCTAAGTATATAAGCTGCTTGTAAACAAGCTAAAAAAAATGTGGACTTTCTGTGCAGGACTTGAAGTCTTAGAATTGTGGGAACAAGGTCTATTAAGGTGGAAATTTGTGTTCCATGGCTTTGTGGATTTATGGCTTGCTTTTAAGCATGTTTTTGTTGGTCTAACTTTAGTGACCAAATTATGGACTTAGCTAAAATTCGGCCAAACTTGGCTTTGGGCTTGTATTATGGACTTGGACATTTTTAGGTGTTTTTATTGCTTGGTGGACTTACCAAGGCTCATGCATGAATTTATGGGTTATGTTTTCATGAAACTTGAAGCATGTTGAAATTGGGCTTAAATGTATGTTTTGGGCTTAAATAAGAACTTGGAAAATTTGAATATATTTTTGGTTAATTTTGGGTCAGATGCATGTTAAGTACTAAAAGGCCCATAAGCCCATGTCTATGTTGAAAGCATGCAAAGCATATGCATGAAAATTTAGTTTTCAAACTTAAGTTGATGTTTTGGTTGCCATGCATATTCTTGGCTAAGCTTAGTAAAGACCATGAAAATGAACACATGAAATCCACTAAGGTGCTAGCTTGTTTCTGAGAGCACTTCAACTTAACCTTAATTAAAGAACTTAACGAGCTAGTACCGGTAAGTATCCTGGGGTTCGTGCCCATAAGTCTTAATGAGTTTTAAAAGCCCCTTTTGTGTAATGAAAACTTCCGCTGCATGTTTTAAGTAATCGGGCCCAAATGGGCTTGTGGCAGTTTAGGGCACGACAAACACCATGCAACTTCAAGGTTTCGGCCATGAACTCCAAGAGTATTTAAGCTTTCGGCCAAGAATGCTCAAGAACAAGCGTGAAACACTCATGAACTCACAAGATTTTGCAAGTTTCAATCAAGAACAAGGAAGAACACTCAAGAACTCACATAAACGCTCAAGAGCATGTAAGTTTCGGCCATCCAAGAAAACATACACACAATGGCCGACATGGTGGACTAACATGCATGTTTTGCCCATATGCCCATTAAACAATTGCATTAAACCAAGAATGATGGGCAAAACTCCTTAATGGAGCACTAGGATGGCCGGCCATTGCCATGTGTCAACGTGTTCCCAAAAAGTGGTCTAATCCTCCTTCTTTCCTTGTACTTCTTTGCATGGCTGTTTTTATCCTTTTATGGCTTGCAGCTTCACTTATGCCACTAGTTCAAATGTGCAATGCAGTCCTTAAATTTTGTTTCTTGCCATACTCAACATAGTCTTCCATTTAAGTGCACTTAAGGCACATAGTTTTGTAATCTTGCATTCACATCACTAGTAGCATGTTCAAAGACAACATAGTCTTGATTTTTCATGTGAAATTTGGACCCAAACTTCCTTGGTTTTCCATATACACTCTTATTCATATTTTCAATTAAGTCCCTCATGTTTATTTAGTTGCATGTTTCTAATTTTTCTTGGCCTAAGCCAAACACTGAAGGATGGTCCTAACATATAATATATTTTCATATTTACAAACCAATTGTTTATGCTTGTGATTAATATTAATATTTACTTGTTTAATATTTTATTCTTTTTTTCAATTAGTTCAAATAGAGAAGTGTTACCTTTTAGGGAAAATATATTTTAGCTAATTTGATTTTATTTTGAAAACTAATTTTCACCTTATGAAGGAAATTTGCATATTCTATAATTTTTTAGCAACACATAATATAAATAATAAATTAATTAAACACATCATTAATTATGTATCATTATATAGTTGATGACCGAAGTGTGGCCACACTAGTTACCTAAGGACTTCGGGAAAGAAGAGAGCCAGACACCTGAGGAATACCACCTCGGCAGAACGCCGGTACCTACATCGGGAAATCAACGGACCGTCTCCCTCGCAAGGACGACCGAACTAACCTCGGAAACAGGTGATGCCCTGAGGTACCAGCCTGACTCCGGGAAAGGCCCCCACTACGAAGACGGACTTTGACTTAGGGGACCTCAGAGGCGCGGCAGAAGTCATCCATGAGTCTCTGACACTTCGCCCGTACGCCCTGCACGGCGCCCTCACATGTACTCTGACAAAGTGACACACCCCCCGTCTTGTCATATCAGGGTATGATTGTTGCAGCTCATTGCTCAAGGAGCCTGCAGGCGGCCAAGGAATCCCACGCCCAGCAGTACAGGCATCATCCAACCATACACGTGCCACAATCTTAAAGGCTCGTTTCCTCCTTTAAATACGCCAGGCACATGGCCATAAGGGGGGCTCCGGCTGGAGAAAAGGGGGACAGAAAGAGGCCGGAAAACAGAGGACACTCTCTCCTCTCCACCTGAATACTCTCCCTCTGGCCCGTAGAAAGACACGCCAGGTACACGTCTCTTGTGCTTATTATGGTGTTTCCCTCTGAAAAAAGGGCACTGACTTGGCCGTCGGAGGCTCCTCCCTAGAAAAAGATTCCGAGGACCTCCTAACCGCTGTTTTCTGAGTATTCCAGCCAGGCATCCCTGGAGGAACTTTTTTCCGGGCTCTTTACCACGCTGTAAGAACTTCACGTCACCCCCTCGCCACGAGACCAAGGAGCTGCCGATCATCACTTGAGGCGATCCACCCAGGACGCCAATTTTTCTCCAGGACCCCTTGCTGCCTTCATCACCGCACATAGTGGAGATGCCGATCCCGCACAACCGGACCGCATCAATAGTTAATTAAATACATTTTTTAGCCAAATGGTAATTATTTTTTTGTAACATTTTAGCCTACCCAATGAAAAAGTGAATAAGTTATACTTACTTTTTTGTAAAAAATAATTAAAAGGAAAAAATTCGTAAAATATAATTACTCCAATACATGTCAAATTTTGCTTTTGCCAATAAAAAAAAACACAAATGTGAAGCTTAGTTGTGCATTCAATGAATATATTCCTCATTTATTATTTTTTAATTACCATTTAGTTATATATTCAATAAGTTTGAGACTTTTGTTCCCAATAGAAAACCTCAAGCAAGTCCTAGTTTAAACCATAAATTATATCATTAGGAAGTTATTATTAGCGTTCTGGTTATAGGTTTGGAATGTTAGACAAAAATTCATGGTGGATATTTATTTTTTAGAGGATAATAAAGTTTTCCAAAATTAAATACATGCATCTATATAGGAAAGTCATCCACATTACAAATTAGGACCCACCATGAGGGCATCAAGTGCTATGTAGGCAAATTCTATCAGAAATAATGCCAAAATTGACAGTTGAGACTGAACAAGAACATTCTAGTTAAGTTAGGGAACTTTAAGAGTCCATTAGATTTTAATATCCCCAGCTTATAGCTTAAACTATAGACTTGCATTGACTCTTCCACAGGGAACAAAAACTTCAAATTTGTTAAATACACAACTAAATGGTAATTAAAAAATAACACATATATAATACATTTATTGAATACACAACTAAATTTCACATTTCCTGAAGTAATATATTTTAAGAATTTTTTACTTTTAATTTTTTTCTAAGATAAGTATAATTTATTATTTTTCTCATTGGGTAGCCTAAAAAGTTAGCAAACACTAATTACCATTTGGCTAAAAAATATATATCATTAATAATATAATGATACATAATTAATGATGTGCTTAATTAATATATTATTTATATTATGCAATGCTAAAAATTCTAGAATGCGTAGATTTATTTCATATGGTGAAAATTAGTTTTCAAAATAAAATGAAATTAGCTAAAATATGTTTGTCTTAAAAGATAATAATTCTCTATTTAAACTATTTGAAAAGTGAATAAAATGTTGAACAAGTAAATATTAATATTAATCACGAGTATAAACTATCAGTTTATAAATTTGGAAGTATATTACGGATCTAGTAATTATTAGTAAATTTATAAAGATAGAAATTATTTAGGAATATAAAACTTATTAGAAATATGTTATATATTTAGAGAAAATGAATTTGAGACAGCATGAAATGAATATTGAGATTAATTTACACAATTTATAGAACTTATTGAGTAATCATGTCATTTGACCAATTTACATGATAGTGAAATTAACCAATGTGACTACTCTAGAGGAGGCAAAGTGTATGTTTTTAAAAATAGAATTAGGCAATTAAAGATTAAGCCAAATGTCAAAGGGTTCTTGTAACTTTCCCTTTATGTTATATGGATTGTATTTGCAGGAAGGGTTATAGAATTGGATAACCCTACCAAACTCACCGTATTGACATCACTAATTGGACAATTGACAAAATAAAGACAAGTGGCACACCATGTAATTCTCTCCAAAGCCAGCCTTCACGTACCATCTGAGTAGGCCAACTGACCACATGGAAAATGGGGTCCGTTAAACCCATTAATCCTAACCTAACTCACCCATGTAGACTTTATATAAATTGCCAATGAAAATTATGACTTGTAGATTTTTAATACAAAGATAATTTTAGCAAATCATCTCTTTATATAAGAATAATGATCAATGATGCATTAAAATTAATGTAAAATCAGCTGCCCATCAATTCAACACAAGGCATCAACGAAAGTGAATCATCATCATTCTGGTCATTAGCCCTTCACATCTTTATCGTCGTTAATCATTTTGTATGAAGCAATAGAAATCTCGATGTAACTTCAGAATATGGTCAAGCACATCTAATTCAGACGGAAGTTTTAACTTACCCGCACGAGACAAAGTTGCATCTAACAGTCATACATATCATCTTCAATCCGAATCTAATATAAAAAGCATAGGACAAAATGCCACCACCATAGCAGCTCCTCTCTTTCTAGGAATCCCTCAACTCACAAGCGCAGCTGATCATGATTCCAACTTCGTTTTGCCCTTCCCTAGCTCCAAAATCATCAACCCGTCCCAGTGCCAGCCTTCCCACCTGATTTATATGGGCCACAAAGAGATGGATGAGTATCAATTTCACACAAGTTCAAGCAAGCAAGCATAGTATCATCATCATTATTATCCTGCTACCCCTTAATCTCAGCCATCAGAGGATGAGTAACATAAAGCTCATTACATCAATCAGCTATTACTCCAGAAAGACTCCCTCTCTCTCCGTAGCCCAACTGTAAGAGGCACTGTAAGAGGCAGGAATAAATGCGTCCAAGTGTGTGTTTATAGATTCGACAGTTTAGGTACAAAGGCTTCATGGGACAGCATTTCAAGCCATGGCACCACTGGCATTAGAAACCAGAGTCATCCAGCCATTTTTCTGGCCACAAATATCATCACCCAAACTTACAACTAGTTTCAACATCAACTCCCAGGACAAATTCTAGAACAGCAGCCCCCCTAGAATGCATCTAAAAGGCTGGCACAAGCTAATTCATCAGACAGGCAGACATTAAATTAACACCAAAACAGGAACAGTACAGCAGGAAAGACTATCCCATAAATAAAAGTCACAGCTTCCGGTTGTCACATCCATTCGAATCAAGCATTGACCACATCGATTGGTTTCACTTAATCCCCAAACTACACACTTCTTTTACCTATCAAACTCAGATTGCAGACTTCCTAAAATCTCTGTTCAACTGCAGGTGCTGAGAAATCAATTTCTGAAAAGGCTTCAAATTATGAACCCAGTGTGTACAACAAAGCCCAAGCTAGGTAGTGGTGCAATTTAGAGTTTTTGCGGAGTTATAGCTTAAGATGCAGAGCACAAAATCTGCAACAACGTAACTATCAAGCATAAAGAGTGGAGGGGTATCTCTGTATGGATGAGACATGAAATTATTACTTGACAACCAGAAAGGAACAACTAACGAAAGAAAAATGGTACGTGGAATGAATGAAGTACACTAACCAGCATCATTCATTCATTAAAGTACAGGGCAACACAATAAACATGTTATCCGCTAGGAGCTAACACAGGCAGACGATTCAAACGTTATTAAAGGAACTCATTCGAGAATATATATTAAAGAAGCATGCAATTGAATTAACAGCCCATGCTTCGCCTAAGGTTGAAGGTCCATGGTTTCAACACCCATTTCGCATTGCTCATGAATACCACAAGAAGGATGGAGGGGAGAAAAAGAACATGTGATTAGTGCGCAAAGGCATTGCATTGGATAGAATCACATATGCCTTACTTGCATCTCAAGATGGAATCACAATTGCATAGCTCAGACTCAGCCTACAACCAATAGTCTGCAAAGTTGGGAACAGAAAAAAAAAAAAGAAATAAACTCTTGTCAGTTGTTGTCACATCACGTGTACATAAAAGAAAGAAAACAATTGCAAGAGAGTAATTGAAGAACGGTCATTATTCCAACTTACTGTAATCCAATAGAGAGGCATGCTCGGGCCTCCGGCAAGCCTCATAGACGAACCAATTTAGGCGGTCAATGTAAGACTTCCGCTTAAAATTCACGATCTTGAAGGGCAAGTTTCCATCCTCACCACAGTCATCCTCATCCTCATCACCACAGTCATCCTCATCCTCCTCACCAGGGTCATCCTCCCACTCATCGGAGCTCAAATCAACTCCAGAGAAGAAAAGCTTCTCGTAATCCAGCCTAGGTCCCAGTAGATCAAAAGTGCAGATGTGCACAACAGGATAACACGAATATGGAGAGCAGGTTAAGAGGGCACAGAACTTGGTGCCGCCAAGGTGATATATGTGGCTTTCTGAAACAGAAGAACAAACAAAATTGGACCTGAGAACCTGGCAGGAAGGCGAAGGCCCCTCCGCATCTCCGCCTCGGAGAGAGGTGAAGTCAAACGCAGAGAGGAAACCATCCGGGCGGATGATTAGGGAAAGATCCTTCACATAAGCACGATACGGAGCAGATTGGCATGCAGGCACATTAAAAAACTTCCCATCAGAAAAACAATTCATATCACTATGACCAACAATAAGCTTCAGACATTCTCTCTTGATTTTTGCCAATTCACTCCATTTGTCGAGCTTGACATCGTATTCATAGAAACACGCCAGTACCTCGCGACAAAGATAGCTGGTCAAACTTGTTATTTCCCGGACATGGATAACAATCTTATCGTCACCAACGCAAGCGCAGCCTTCAACGCAACCGTAGCGCTTCTGGAGGGGAAGGAAGGGAGGAGGACGCAGCATCCGCCAGCCGGATTCCTGGTGGAGCATCTGAAACGATCCATCCCCATCAGAGCCGGAAGCGTGGACATCGAGCGCGTAAATTTTGCCGGCGAGGCAGACCAACAAAGGGTAGAACATGCCAGCGATGAGAGGGGGGCCGGGCGTCCACTGCAAAGGAGGGTCGGCGAGGTCGCAGACATAAACGTCTTCGCGACGTTTTTCGGTATCCACGGAATCGAGGCCGCCGACGACGTAGATTTTGGAGCCAAGGAGGGCGCATGCGGCGGAGCGTTTTCTGGAGCAGCGGCCGAACTGAGCGTGGTGGAAATCGATAACGTGAAACAGCATAAGGTCCTGGGGATTGACCAAGAAGATCATCAGCACCGTCGACGATTCTAATTCATCGGCCGAAAGAAGACGACCGTGCTCTCGGCCCCATTCCTCCCAAGCATCGGACGGCATTTCCCCAATATACTTTTCCACATCGAAACGATCATTGCCATCGAACAGATAACGGCGACAGCTGAAGCTCATTCTCGAACCCCAATTTTGCAATTTCTGTAAATCAGAATATTTAGACCGTCGGTCGGGCACAGATCTAGAGCAACCAAATGGGTTCCGAGGTAGCCCAGCAACACTTTTACCAGAAAAATCATTTGAAAACAAGGTTTTTGATCCTGGTACGTGGCATTGTTATACAGCCAGACCCTCCACAGAGATTTCCGAGGAATTGCTCTGTGGTACGTTTTACCGTGGCACGAGACAGTTTCCAGCCCAATATACCAAGGATAAGTAGAACTGCAAAAAAGCAGGACACTGGAAATCAACAGGAAAGACTAGCTGTGATATAGTCCAAGAACACACAATGAACTCATAAGCTCTAGCCAACTTTTCCATAAGCATCAGGCCCCGAGCACCAGAGTTCTAGGAGGCATTCTCCAGGACTTTCCTACACAAATAAACCTTTTCTGAAGATCATTTGAAAAACCTTTAGAAAACATATTTGGAAAAACACGTTATTGGACTATCCGGACATATCACCAGGGATTGAAGCCGGTAGATTACAATAATTATGATTGAAGGCAGAAGACGACTTGAAGAGAGGATCTCGAGGTAGCCCAGTAACCTATTTTCTAAAAAATCATTTGAAAACAAGGTTTTTGATCCTGGTACGTGGCATTGTTATACAGCCAGACCCTCCACAGAGATTTCCGAGGAATTGCTCTGTGGTACGTTTTACCGTGGCACGAGACAGTTTCCAGCCCAATATACCAAGGATAAGTAGAACTGCAAAAAGCAGGACTCTGGAAATCAACAGGAAAGACTAGCTGTGATATAGTCCAAGAACACACAATGAACTCATAAGCTCTAGCCAACTTTTCCATAAGCATCAGGCCCCGAGCACCAGAGTTCCAGGAGGCATTCTCCAGGACTTTCCCACACAAACAAATCTTTTCTGAAGATCATTAGAAAAACCTTTGTAAAATATTTGAGAAAAACATTACTGGACTATCCGGACGTATCACCGGGGATCGAGGCCGGTAGATTACAACAATTATGATTGAAGGCAGAGGACGACTTGAAGAAAGGATCCACAGAGTGGTAACTCCTAAGTCATCATTTGCCTTCAAGCTTAATTATCATAAGCTTGAAGATGATCTAAACCTGAGAGGATCCACCGGAGTGGCAACTCAGATTATGAGAGAGAGTTGAAAGACTAAGGACTTCTGCTTCACCCCTTAGCCAGAATTTTTAGTGAGAGAAGAGGAACATAGAGAGATTTTAAGAAAGGAGTTCTGTCTTAGCTCTAGGATGTCATACAAGAGAAATGAAGCCTCCTTATATAGGCGGAGGAAGGAGGATACAAACAAACAGAGTGACGTAAGGGCTTACATCAAAAACTAATAATGCTAGACCGGAAGTGACAGGCCACTAACCGGAATCTTACTGTTACAATAATTAAAAGGCCAGCTGTAAGTATAGAGCTGGCAAGCACTAGCCCCATTTTCTTTTGTCTCTGAAGGCGGGCTCCGGAAAAGCAGTGGGGTCCAGAGGCCAGTTGTGGTTTGAATCTTCAGAGTCACTTTGGGTCTGTCGTTCGCGCCAAAAATATGGGTCATCGATGCGCGGATCATCCATGGACGGGTCATCCGGGTCAGGACCGTTGAGACGCTTCCAGTGGATGCAGATGTATCCGCAGTTGCAGTCAGGCATGATCAGGTGTTCAGATGGCTGAGTCAGTGGAAGATCTTCATCTTCTTCGATCCTTAGGGGAGAAGAAGGAGTAGGAGCAGGGCAGGTAATAGCCCTCTGGGATGCGCTCTTTCCGGTTCTTGATTTCGGCGGAGGCGCTGAAGATCATCAAAGGACTGGAGGGCTTCATGGATCATCTCTTGGTAGTCCATCGGATAGGAAGGCCATTCGGGAGAATCATGAGGCCAGAGCTCCATAAAGAACACCGTATGGTTGTACCGATAAGCAGTTTGCATGAAGGCACGGTAATCAGCATGTCGCTGCCAGGGGACTTGGGCTAGGTTAAAATCTAAATTCTTATAATGGTAATAAACAGGAGAGGGAGAGAATTTAAGGCCAGAAGGGGATTTAGAAAAGGTAATAGGCCTATGGAAGAAATATATGACATGACTAACTCCATAATTCATACAGGAATTAGTCAGGGAAATATTATTTAGTTGGTAGCCTATTCGGCGGTCTAGGATAGCAGGGTTAAGAGCTTTATAGGCGGTGTGGAGATGGTCAATCCATGTGCAGATTGGATCAAACCAGGTGAGAAAGGTGGAGAGGTCAGAAGAGAAGTCTGAATGGAATTTTGAAGAGAAGGTGAGAAGCTGGTGAAGTTCAGAGATATTAAAAATAATACCTATGGTATGAACAGAGCATAGGTACCAGAAAAAGCAGAGTGCTAAAGGAGGGAAAGTGAAGACATCAGGGATGGAGAAGAGGTGAGCAAAAGGGAACTGGGGATGAATCCCAACAGGTTTAACAGGGGAGTCATCGAAACCATACCTTTCAATGAGGGAGACATGGTAGTGGAAGACTCGGTGTCTCTGGGTGAAGGTGAAGGACTGATGCTCATATCTTTCAATATCAACCGGGAGATTATCATCCTTGTTAAAGACTGGGGGATTGGAAGAGGAGGAAGAAGAGGCCATTTCAGGCTTTGGGTTTTGGAGGCTTTGGAGGTTTGAGGAAGGATTTTGAAGGTCTGCTCAGGATATCAGCTAAGGTGTTGGAGGTGCCCTTTATATGCTTAACATCGAAGCTGAAGCGGATGAACCATTGTTGCCAGCGAAGCAGCAGAGCATTTGGAAGTTGTTTCTGCCTGTAGTTCAGCATACGGGGGAATGCTGACATGTCCATTTCTACAAGGAAGTGGTGACCAATAAGGTGGAACTGGAATTTTTCAATCCCACGTTTGACGGCCAAGATTTCTTTGTAGGTGGAATGGTAGTGCTTCTCTGACTCTTTGAATTCTCCACTATTGTAGCAGCACACGTGTCGGGTACCATTGATTTCTTCAAGGAGGACCGCTCCCCAATATTCATCTGAGGCGTCCGTCTGGAGTATCCTTTTTCCTTTGTCGGGAATCTTGAGTGGTGGCAGATTCTGAACCACTTCTTTAAGCTTGAGGATAGCTCGCTTGTGCAGGTCGGACCATGGCGGAGAATCCTTTCTGAGATACACGTGTAAAGGATGGAGAATGGTTGACAGCTTCGGGATGAACTCGCGGATATAATTGACAAGGCCGAGAATTTGCTGGACTTGTCTTCTTGTGAGATTATCATCTGGGAAGTTCATGATTTTGGTGGCAATGTGCGGCTGAGGATGGTACTTGCTATCTTTGATTTGAACTCCGAGGAATTCAATGGAAGTCTGACCAAGGACCATCTTGCTCTGGGAGAGCATTACTCCATGTTCTTTAACTATTTGAGCAAACTGAATTAATAACTCCAAATGTGTACCTGTACAAGGGGAAAACAATAAAATATCGTCAATATAAACAAGGGCCGACTGCAGAATCGGCTCGAAGATCTGGATCATTGCCTTCTGGAACAATGAGGGTGCCGTCTTCAGACCAAAAGGAAGCACCGTCCATTGGTAATGGTGGTCTGGAATGCAGAAGGCAGTTTTGTATTTATCTGGAGGAGAGATTGACAATTGCCAGAAGCCAGACTTGAGATCAAACTTTGAGAAGATCTTGGCATTTGTCAGATTGGCGAAGAGGGTATTCTTCCGTGGTAACGGAAACTTAACGTCAGCAACAAACTCATTCAGGGGCTTGTAGTCAATGACAAGCCTGGGCTTCTTTCTTTTCTGCTCAGAGTGTTTGTTGACGTAGAAGGCCTGGCAGGCCCACGAAGAAGTTGTGGGCTCAATAAGGTTCTGGGCCTTGAGCTCTTGCAGCTCTTGGATCGCCATCTTTTTCTCCTCTGGGCTCATACCCATATGGGTAGCCTTTGTTGGGTTAACATCCTCATTCTTCTTGAATGGAATCTCGATGAAGAACTTGGGATTCTTCCAAAGGGGAAGAGGATGCTTCTGTTCAAACTCAGCGTGAGACTCAGCACAGGACTGTTGAATGAGAGTCTGCATGATCGATCCATATACTGGGTCACTTTCAGATTGTATCTGACTGGCTGAGAGAGCTTCTCCTTCGGTTGAATAAAGTCGTGGAGTTGATGTCCAAGGAAGGAAAAACTTGTTGAGTTGCAAACCCTTATCAGTCCATCTTTGAACTGATAGCTTTTTGATGATGTCGAAGCCGAGGATCATATCTCTGCCATGGTTATAACCAAACACAGTAGTAACTACGTACTTTGTAGGAGAGAATTTGATCCGGACTGGCTTGCTTATCAGTGTGACATAGAAAGCGCCGTTTGCTTATCAATGGCAAAGAGGCCAGATGCCTCATCTTCTGTTTCTGAGAAAATGGACTCCATGTCGTCATTGGATAGATCAGCACCAGTGACTTGGGAAATGGTGTTTACCATTTTCTTCTTGGACTTGTTGGACTTCTTAGGACAGTCTTTAGCAAAGTGTCCTGGTTGGCGGCAGATGAAACATCGTTTGAATTTGCCGCTATTCTTCTTGTATCGGAAGAATCTTTTCTTCTTTCTTCTGAAACGTCTGGGACGGTCAGGAGAATAGAGTCGTCGTCGATGGTGTTTCTTCCGGGGAGTACTGCAGCTGCAATTGCCTTTGCTGCTGCACTTGATAGTTAATTCAGGCTGCTGGCAGGCTTTGTCAAACAGTCCTTGAGACTGGTTGAAATCCTTAAAGAAGGAATGAGTGTTGCACAGCTTCCTGAGAGCAATCATCAGCACTTGGTGGAGTTTGCCGAAAGAATAATCTTTAAGAGCTTGTCCACTTTGCTGGATGATGCGGAGAGCTTCCTGGCCAATTGTTTCTGGCACAGAATTTAAGTATGCTTGCTTCAAGTTGTTGTCAGCTTCATATCCAGTGCACAGAAGATAGAAGCGTTTGAGCATACTTTCATAGTGCTTCTCAAGATCTTTACGATTGTAAGAGCAGCACTTCATCTTAAAGAATTCTTCTCTTGCTGTATCAAGGAGAGCTTCTGGTTCACCAATGAATTCTCTATACAGCTTGAAGATGAATTCTGTAGTAGTTGGTGTCTGGGCAAGTTCCATTTGTCGGTATTCCCCAATGCTCATAAACCAGTGTTTGAGGATACCAGACATTCCAGCAATGAAGGCACAATTGACTTTGAGATGATTAACACCTTCACGTTGGAGTTGTGTTAGACACCAGGCATGGAATTCAAGAAATTTCTCATTCCATCTTGCTGTTGGAACTCCTTCAAGGGATAGAGTGATGTTGAGCGAAGGAGGTTGCCAAACAGGATCAAGATTAATAACCGGAGGATCTTCATCCATATGGACAACGGGAGGTGGTCCTGGTGGAGGTCCTGGCGGTGGAGCTTGCTGTTGCTGTTGAGGAGAAGGAGCTTGTTGGTTACCAGCATCTGTCGTTGTGGATTCGGCTGGCTGAGCATGACTAGGAGCTCCTTGGGCCATATAGACTTGGGCATCGGAAGAAGATGTAGAGGTGACATCGTCTTCTGCAGATTCACTTGATGAAGTGGAAGTATAGTCTTGTTGGGCCGCATAAGCAGATGGAGAAGTAGGCTGCTGTATATGTTGGTCAAGAAATCCAAGTATAGGATTGGATTGGACCATCCATGTTTGGTGTGAGGGTTCTTGGATCTTGATTGGCTTTTGAGGATAAGCTGGGCCTTTCTGTTTTTTGTCCGGAGGGGGAACTTGGGCCGGTGTATGACTGGACCAAGTAGGAGAATCAGGCCATGTGGACTGAGGTCTGTAAGGAGGTTGGTAGGCAGGCTTAGATATGATAGCAGGTAGAGGCTTAAAGAATCCTCTAGAAGAAGAGGGAGGTATATAAGGTGCCGGGCTTGGGCTAGGCCTGAACGGGTCAGCTGTTTGGAATATGGAGGAAAGAGAAGTAGGATACCTGGGCTGAGGTTGTTGTTGGGCTTGCAGGTGTCCTAACTGTTCCTTCAGATGTTGGATCTCTTGTTCTTGGGCCGAAGAGTTTTCATGTCGGGCTATAAGGCCAAGAATCTCCTGGTGGAGGTAGTTGATCCGTTGCTGGCACTGTGTTAATGGATCAATTATCATCTGATCCATCTTTTGCTCCAAGCGGACTTGGTTATGCTCTATTCTGCTAAGGACTTTGTTATGAGAAACCATGTTCTTAGATTGCCAATTAAGAACTTGCTCAGCAGCTGAAGTTTCCCTTCGTCTTCCTTCGGAATCAGCAGTTGAAGGTTGAGGAACCTTCCAGGTATGCTTCGTCGATGCAGAAGGATCATTAAATGCCAATGGGGGAAAATCTTCAGGAGCATGCTCGAAGACATTTACCTCAGGAACAAACCGACGAGGTTGTTCCTTCCTGAGTTGTCTGATAGCCTTCTTATAGTAGGGATGGCATGGTATCTTTACTTCTGGTGATAGAGGTGGAAGTTCAAATGGTTCAGCAGAAGTAGAGAAGATATCATCCATAGTTGGCTCCTTCTGGGAGTAGAGGACGTAATAGTCATACTTGCCAGAGGGCTCACCAAGTAATCCAACTTCGGGATCACCATCATGGTAGCGTTGTTGGAGAAGATGTTGAGAAGACTTTTTATTTTTCTTCTTCATCTTCTTGGTAGTTTCTTCATCATCATAGGGAGATTGGTGACAGTCTTGGCAGTCACAAACGTCAAAGTATTTGTGACCCTTTTTATCCGCAAAGGAGTAGACTGGATTACCTAGAGAGTCAAAAGACTCAATTGGTATGTGGAGATACTCCATGGGCTCCCGGATGAAAGTGAGTACAGCTGGTGTAGAGAAGACATCAGTATCTTCTGACGGTTCTTCCTTTTGAAAGAAGATTTCCGTCTGACCATTTCCTCTATCAAGGAAGATGGGCTTCTTAGACTGGACTGGCTCTGTCTGCTGGTGGAGAGATTCATATGCAGATATCCAAGAGGCAGGGATCAGTCGTTGGAGTTCTTCACGAGGTATTTGTTGTGGGACATACGTCTCGTTAGGAACATGGGTTGTATCTACAGACAGATACAAGGCATCATTGTTCATATTGGGCATAGAGAAGTCAAGAGCATGGTTCTGGACTCTGTACGCCATCTGGTAGTGAAGAGTGGATGCCAGTGTGGTTGAGACTTGTTCTACACCAGTTATCTGAACTTGGATCTTCAAAGCCGTTAAGAGATGTGGGTCTTGAAGAGCCATACAGAAATTGGGGAAGAACGTCATGAGGATAGTACCAGCGTTGAGTGTAGTCTCAACTGTGCCGATGCAGGCATGCTTGTACTTCTTATAGCGGGATTCAAGCAGTGCTAGACGGGCAGTAACTGGTAGTCCTTTTCTTCCGTGGTAGGTGAGAGCAAGGCGAACAGCACCAAAATGGAGATGTGTGTATCCCTCAGCTGTCCATTGTCGGGGGAAGTGAGGAGGGATCTCCAGCGTGACATACTGTTCTTTGGATGTTGCAGGAAGAGCATGTTGGTCAAACTTGGTAGCTTGAACATACTCTTTTACTTGCTTCTTAGTAGGAGAGACCAGCTTTTTTACAGTGCGGGTAAGAGAATGGGTAGGTTTAGTAAAAGCTTTATAAGGGTTGATGAGGGGAAGATCTGTGAGAGGAATCTTCTCATCATCTGAAAGGTATTTAAATTCACATAGAGAATCTAAATAAGAAGAGGAGGTTGAGCTAAATGAAGAAGTAGGGGTTAAGGTAGGAGTAGATGTTCCTGACATAATGGATTTTACCTAGATCAGGGGATCAGCAAGAAATCCTTAGTAACCCCACTCTGAGAGGAAAATAGAACAATCATGGCTCTGATACCAAATGGCTTCCGAGGTAGCCCAGTAGTAATTCTTTCAAAAAATCATTTGAAAACAGGTTTTTGATCCTGGTACGTGGTGTTGTTACACAGCCAGACCCTCCACAGAGATTTCCGAGGAATTGCTCTGTGGTAGTTTTACCGTGGCACGAGACAGTTTCCAACCCAATATACCAAGGATAAGTAGAACTGCGAAAAAGCAGGATTCTGGAAATCAACAGGAAAGACTAGCTGCCGTGATATAGCCCAAGAACACACAATGAACTCATAAGCTGCTAAATCCAACTTTTCCATAAGCATCAGGCCCGAAAGAGTTCCTCCAAATGGCTTCCGAGGTAGCCCAGTAACGTAATTCTTTCAAAAAATCATTTGAAAACAGGGTTTTTGATCCTGGTACGTGGCATTGTTACACAGCCAGACCCTCCACAGAGATTTCCGAGGAATTGCTCTGTGGTACATTTTACCGTGGCACGAGACAGTTTCCAGCCCAATATACCAAGGATAAGTAGAACTGCGAAAAAGCAGGATTCTGGAAATCAACAGGAAAGACTAGCTGTGATATAGTCCAAGAACACACAATGAACTCATAAGCTCTAGCCAACTTTTCCATAAGCATCAGGCCCCGAGCACCAGAGTTCCAGGAGGCATTCTCCAGGACTTTTCCACACAAACAAATCTTTTCTGAAGATCATTTGAAAAACCTTTTGTAAAAACTATTTGAAAAACTCATTACTGGACTATCCGGACGTATCACCGGGGATCGAGGCCGGTAGATTACAACAATTATGATTGAAGGCAGATGACGACTTGAAGAGAGGATCCACAGAGTGGCAACGCTTAAGTCATCATTTGCCTTCAAGCTTAATTATCATAAGCTTGAAGATGATCTGATCCTGAGTGGATCCACCGAAGTGGCAACTCGGATTATCGGAAAGTGGAGGGACTAAGAACTTCTGCTTCACCCCTTAGCCAGACGTTTCAGCGCAAAACACTTGTTAAAGCCACTGTTATTTTCGTTTCCTCTCGAATCCAGCCCCACATATTTATCCTTGGCACAATTAGATCACTGTAAATTTAGGGGTGTAAATGGGCCTGGGCACTCGATCTCAACCCCTTATCAAAACAGCACTACCCGAGCTTGAGCTTGATATGCTCAAGCCTGAATGTTTAGGCTCGAGCTCGGCTCAAATTGGACCCAAACATGGCCTTTTAGGCTCGTTAGACCTGAATTTCTAGCCCTTTACAAAACTTATGTGTGAAATTTTACATGTCATTCAAGGCCCCTCCAACTTACAATCATGATAAACAATCTACACAGAAGTAGAACTGACACAACCCCTCATGACCCTGCCCAAGAAGCCTATGGGAACTTGTCCCACACTAGTCCTAATTGACCAATTGATTACATGCACACTAGTTAAAACCTTTATGCTTCTAGCTAATTAATCCTAATATGCAATCGTGTATAAATAA
>SMDT01002204.1:0-48563 GCA_005392925.1 Aquilaria sinensis | reverse complement strand
AATACCACATGTCACGAACCTATTATGACAGTATTGCCCAGCTATTCTTCTCGTTGGGTTGAGAGTTGGCCTGTGTATTTCACAAACGGATACAAAAAATTTGGTTGGTTAACTATTTCAAAAATAAAATCAAGACATATTGTCAGATATGAATTGGCGGACATTGATGATGTATACCAAGAAAATGGTATAAATAATTGTCAAACGATTGATGATGACCCTATTGGGGCTTTAGCTGACCCGGAATTAGGTGATGCAATTGAAAAAGACATCCACACAATGGATATAATAATCTACAATGATAAAATGAAGATGTTGATGAATGTAATCATGAGAAAGAGGATGAGGATGAGTTTTAATTTAAGGGGACTGAGAGTGATCCAAGTGACGTCAACATATATAATGAGGAAAATGATGAAACTGAGGGCACTTAATTGGTGACTGAATATTCAAGATACAACATCAAAATTTCTATTGCCAAGTCATAAATGTGTCAACATAATAAAGGTAAATTTGTGAAATGAGGTATTATTTATATTATTTACATGTTTACCTTAGATATGGATTTTATGTATGCATATTTAACTCGCCTAGTCATTACCAGTTGTCTGTAGATGCCACCTAAAGGAGATAACACATATAGACAACATTTAGATAGAGCTTCTTTGTGCATAAAGAACCTGATCATCATTCCAACCACAAGTTGATATAGAGGCAAATAGACAAAAAATACCGGTTCAGGATACCCATCACCAACCATAGCCACACCAGACATCGAGACATGTAGGTGATGTTGGATGTATACATGCCCCTCATCATGCACGTGTCAGTAACCTAGTTATGACTCTTTCCCACGCTTCAGATGATGAAGTTAGCGGTGAAAGTCGGGTCAAAAAATTCGGGTTCGGGTTAAAACCGACCCGAACTATGAATATTATTTTCCTAACTATGTTAACCGAACCCGACCCGACTATTCCAAAAAACCGACCCGAACCCGAAAAAGTCGGCAAAAAATTCGTTAGGATGAATATAATCGGGTTAACTAGATTTAGTTTATGCTACGCTATGGCCGAAAGTGCAGAGACGAGACGACTGGACTGACGAGAGAGACGAGAGCGCAGGCACTGGCAGGCCTGCGGATGCGCTTGAATTGCCGATGCGAATTGCGAAGGAGGAAGGAACCGATGACTACAACCCGCAAGAGCCGGAGAGGGAAAGCTGAGATTAATGGACGATGGGCCTGTTGTGCTACGCTATGGCCGGAAGTTGAAGAACGAGAAACACCAAAGTGGTAGATCTACAGAGTTTGGCGGAGCATTATCCTCCAAATTCCATTTCCGGCCACACAACTCACCGAAGAAGGCCGACTGGCCGAAGCAATTAAGCAAATGAATTTAGGTTGCGAATTGTGAAACAAAAATGGGCTGGGCTAGTAGTAAATTAAGTTGGGCTAGTAGTAAAATGGACTGGGTTGCGTTAGGCTAGGTAGAGGGAGGAGGTGGGCTGGGCCTAGAGTAAAGTGAGTAGTCGGGTTAGTCGGGTTTCAACCGAACCGAAACTACTGTCGTCAGCGACTAATCGGGTCGGGTTCAAATACATCTTTTCCTCTAAAGAAACCGACCCTAACCCGCTTTTTTCGGGTCGGAATTCGGGTTTTAATTTCACCCCTAGATGAAGTTGGAGCCAAGGTACCATCCTCAGTATTGCAGACACCAGCCCAACTTCAATTGAGGATGTACCCCTATATTAACACGTAAGCATCTATCAATCCATATCTTACTATTTTTGCATGAAAAAACTAATGAAACATACACATTTCCTATGCATATTCCTTCCATCTGCTGTGACACAGTTGGTGACGTCGTGCTTTAGTGTGCACTTCAAACCATATCATGACTAGTTGTACGTTTCTGCATCAGACATTCAACAGTAGTGGTGCATATTTCAGGTAGTTAATTCAAAATTTATGTCCTTGTGAAAATTTCATATTATCTATGTCTAACATATTACAATTTATTTAATTACAGAGGACTTGTGAATGGGACCCGATACACTATACTAAGATGTATTGAATATGGCATATCTTGGGGGCTCAGCACTATCATAGTGTCATGGTAGAGATTCGGCATGTGACTGATCCTGCCAAATGGTTAGCTAAGGGCAACTTGATGATTAATTCCGCATATGAGTAAATAGAGGTATATTTTGCCAGCTTGGAGTTTATGGAGAAATTTACAAAGTTCAAGACGATCCAAGCATCATTTACTAAAGAGAGTTCACAGTTCGACTTATTTAATGCCACATATGTGGAGGGGGTTGGGGGAGTCTCTTTTGATGTCTACCCATTGATAACGAATGGTGTGCTAATAATGTTTTTAAAATTGTTTATATTTAAAAAAATTATTTACAACTGTCTATTACTTTGAATGTGTAATACTGCAGAGAGAAAGAGACCCGAAAAAGAAAGGCCCCAACCTATTCAAGGTTCTTCAAGCAACACATAAATGAAAAGTGACCAATACATTAGCAAGCGCTCTTATAAGTGTCCTTTAACTTGAATCCCTCTTATCTTGAGCTTAAGTTTCTATACAACAGAACTGGAGGTTGTTGGTTAAATGTGAATAATGCAGGCCCGGGTATATGCTAAGATTGAGAAGCTAACATTGTAGGATGATGGTACAGGGTTCTCACAAGAGGTTGATAAGGCTGCAATTATTGGTTCAACTGTCGGTGGAAAAATGTAAAGATGGCTTTTCGGCCTTAGGTTTGAACAGTGTGCTGTGTCGAGACGCTGACGACCTGCATTTGGTAGGCTCCCACCTATTGATATTACTTAGATGCCCCAGTTCAATGAACAAATACAGAATGTAATGGCAAAAGAGAATGCATGAAAGGATGCCGAGTATAAGAAAAAGCTGGACCGACTTAAAAAGAGATAGCATGCAAAGATGGAAGCGAACAAGGCCTCTTTGGAGGCTAACCAGGCTCAATTAGAGCTAATTTCTTAATCATTAAATCTACCGTGTCTGCCACCTCATAAATTGATCCTACAGTATACATACTCGGACTTGGATACTAAAGTGATGGGAATGGCTTCACTATCACTTGGAACATGTATATCAATTTGCGTCTCTTGGACTATTGAATTGTTAGAGTTATCTGATATGGTGCATTTAGACTCATGTGCTAGGGCCTATTGAAATTGTATGGGACTTATTTCAATCAAACATATATGTTGTATAAACCTATGTCATTTTTATATGAATGAATTATTGATGTGGAAAATATTGTTTGGATGTATATGTTGGATTTGTAAAGGATGATAGACAGGCCAAAATTGCAATTAGGAACCACTTCCCAAGATAAGATAGAGAATACGAACTACCAAAGCTGTTGGTGAGCCAACACTAGTTTGGGTAGTTGGTCTATTACCAACAGCTTAGCCATTAGAAACTTACCAATGTTTAAACCATTGGTAAATCACCAACTACTTAAGCCATTGCTAAGCTACCGATGGTTTGAACAATTGGTAATTTACCAATGACTTTAGCAGTTGGTAATAGACCAACGGTTGAAACTGTTGGTGGCTTTCCAATAGCTAAATCATTGACAAGTTTCCAATAGTTTAGATCGTTGGGAAAAGGTTTGGCCATTGTTGTACTTGTTCTGAATTGTTAACTTACCAACAATTGAATTACCAATGGTCTGCTATTGAAACTTTCCAATGGTTTACATTTTATTCAGTTGTTGGTAATTTTTCTTCCAATGTGTCATTTTTCATTTGCTGCTTACTAACAGCCAACCATTGGTAAATTCAAAATCTCCAACATGTAGCCACTAGAAGCAATTGTTGGAAACTACCATTATTTTAGTAGTAATGCCTTATACTTGGAATGGGTGGTATAGCAAATTCTTTTTAATGGGGTTACTAGTGCAATTTGAAGTACTTTAGGACTTAAAAATCTCTCAATATGATAAGCATGACTAGGACTATTGAAAGCCTCTGAAGTTTGACTCCCGCTACCATCCTATAGTCATCGTGCATCCATGGCATCTCATTTACAAGAAGTTGAAGGATAGGGCCATGACTAAGGAAGAAAAGAGATTGGCTAAGGTTGAAAGTAGCTCTAAGATGAGGGAAGCCTCATCTTTTTTGGGGATACTATTCTTATGCTAAAAAGGGCAAAAAGGCTCATGAAGTTCCATTTTCTCTATTCAAGGAGCTTCCACTTAAAGCCTTTATTGATGTCATGGGCCAACAGCTGAAGTTTCTGCAGCTACTGCTAAAGGTGATCAAACACGAGAGTGGCTACACTAGAGAGAAGAAAACAAAGAGAAGGAAGAAGTATATGGGAGAAGGCTCGAGGTAAAGATAATTTTTAGTAATGATATCACTTTGCCTTTGAGAGTGACTACTCCAACTTCTAGATCGAGTTCTCTCATGTTGGTGCAATACGGTGGTCAGGCTCCGGGAGCGTATATGGCAGAGTGCCATTCGTCAAAGTTTCCATAAACATGTTTACCATAAGCTCTTGTTCCATGTTCAACATGCGTTCCTTTCTCCCTTGTATCTTTTCCAATAGCTTGGGAATATAAAGTGTGACATTATCATCGGTATACTACTTTGTGATGTTTCCATCGTCGTTGACTAAAATCTTTGTATGTGTGTGAGTGGGTGTTTATGTAGTAAAAGAGCACAGTGTTGTACACAGGAGATGGTGGAAGTCGGTAGGGAGGAAAAGTGAGCAATTCGGCGTACCTTAGTCAACTAAGGTTAATGTTTTGAGTCCTTTAATTAAGTATGATGATTAGCATTATTGTTGCTAGTGTTCTTTGAGTTTTGGGCGATCTGCTATACGCAAGAGGGGAAGAATATTTATAGAAGAAACTAGACATGAGATGTGTCTTCTCAATCAATGACTAAATTAAATAATAGAATGTAATACGTGACTTTATGAAAAAAGTGAAAATGAGACATAAGTCCATCATATTTGTCTAATATTCTCATTGTGAACCCACTAGATGGTAAATTATCCCTAGGCCTCATGAGGTTGGACTGGAATCCCTCGTGTGTTCAACATCGTGCTAACCTCAAATCATCAATCATTAGTATCTTTATTTGATATGAAATAACAACAAAAATATTAACAAAAAATACTAACTATAGCCTCGACGTAGTGCATAGTTTGTTTTAAGGATACAAAAAAGCTCATGTTTTTAAATTTAGACTCATCTTCAAAATGAAAAATTTTTGTTTTAGAGGTTTTCACTTTTCCAAATTTTAGAAAACAAGATTTTTTTTTCATATCTTAAATATGCAAGCCACAAGTTCAAAATTTTATCAAAGAAATTTTGGAAAAAAATGGAAAAATCTTCCACAAGTACTGGACATCACGTTAATTCAAAGTCTTCTTTCATAAAAAGGTACATGCTTGTGTGGCAAAAAGAATTTACAACCCGAATGCAAAGAATATATTACTTTGTATCTACACACAGTAGTAATTGCACACGTGCGTTGCACATAAATCAAATACTAAGTTATTTTTTAGTCAAACAACTATAATTCTAAGTATTTTGTCCAAAATAAATAGTAGTAATAATGATTTTACTCTTTTTCTGTGTCTTACTTGGTTTTTTATTATAATATTCTATCATAACTATTCTCATTTGTGTCATCCACTATAATAGATGGCTCATTAGATTTCTGTTTAATATAAATGATAGTAACAACAACAACAACAACAACAATAATAATATAATGTAGAATATGCTAAAGGGAATACGTGTCTTAAAAAACTTATAGAAGTTTCTTTTTATTTGTTATGATAGAGTACTTATAAAATTACTTTCTGGTATTTTTAATATCTTATCAAATATGTTAAAATTTCACTTATCAGTGTAAAATTTAAAATTAACGGTACATAATCTGTTAAGAAAAGATCTTAATAGTACTATGGATTTATAAATTTTAGTAAAAGTTAAATTGGTAAATTTATCTTAAGTTCTATACTTTAAATTCAAAAAGCTAATAATTAAAATGGAGATTTTATGTTAGTTGGCTCAAACAAATAAATAGATTTACCATGCATGTGTTCGCAGAAATTTGATTTTTTAATTACTCAAAAAGCTTAATTACCTTACTTTTGAATTTTTAATTAAAATACACTTACCCCAAGGTTTCAAAGTTTACACTTATCCTATATTTTATGGATGATTTAACACTATTAAAAAAATGTCTTCTTCTAACGGCCAAATTTCTAATGGCTAGGCTGTTGGAAAAGTAAGAGACGAATTTCCAATGGCCTGGCCATTGGGAAATTTAAGAAAATGTTTTCCAACAACCTGGCAGTTAAAAATTTTCAATGCATTGAGCTGTTGGAAACCAGCACGTTGGGAATTTAAAAAAAAAAAATTCAATTTCCAACAACCTGGCCACTGGAAAATTTGCCCATTGGATATTTCCAACACGAGGTAGTTGGAAATTTTCATGTTGCAAATTTTGTTATAGTAATAATTATAATTATAAAGTAGTATTTTGAAAATATTTTTGTTATAGATGATAACAATATAATATAAATGATACTAATGATGATGATGATGATGATGATGATAGTTATAGTAATATATATGTAACCCATATTAGAAATACACATTATTAGAAATAAAAATAATTATAATATGTATGGTTATATTACACTGATATTTATGTTTATATATATCATATTGATATATTTATATATGTTTATATAATGTATATATATTTGTATATATTGATACATACATACATACATACATATGTGTGTGTGTGTGTGTGTGTGTGTGTGTGTGTGTCATTTTTATCATTTTTACTATACAATTTTAGAAAGTAAAGTAGTATTTTAAAAAAATTTTGTTAAAAAATATTATAACAATAATATTATGTATTTTTATATATATATTCTTATTGATATACTTATATATTTTTTTGTAACATGTATGTATGTATGTATGTATGTATGTATGTATGTATATCAACAGTAAATACATATAATATATAAATATCAATATAATTATATATATACATATTATTATTTTTTATTTATAATAAAAATATGTATATAAATGTATTACTATTGTTGTTGTTTGTTGTTTTTAACAAAATATTTTCAAAATACATACTTTACTTTCTAAAATTATAAAATAAATATGATAAATATCGATATGAATATGTATGATAAATGAATGTGATGTATGAATATATATCATACACATATATGTCATACACACACATATTACATATTTTTGTTTAATAATAATAATAATAATAATAATAATAATAATAATAATCCGTAATAAATAATAATAATAATAATAAACAACAAAAAACTATATATATATATATATATATATTATCACTATATAACCCAACTTATTAGGCCCAACAAATTGGCCCAAAACTAACCCAAACCTAATCTCTCTTCACTCTCGCATATATGAAAATTGACCTAGCTATATATACATATATATTATCTCTCTTCACTCTCGCATATCTCCTTTCTCTGCTATCTCCCTTTTCCTCTGCTCTCTTCACTTTCGCCTCTCTGCTCTCTATCACTCACCGTTCACTGTTTACTGTCCACCTTGGCTCCCTCCCACTCGCCATCCACCTTGGCTCCTTGCTCCCCACCCTCCTCTGATTGCTGCGTTTGCAGATCTGCTTTTTGAATTTTTGTACATTGTTTTTTAAATTTTCAAAATCTCATTTTATTTTGTGGTTTTGTTGTATTTGTTGTGTTTTATTTTATATTTGTGGATATCTGTTTTCAATATAATTTTTCTGATTTTTCATAGTTTATGTAATTTTTGTGATTTTGTTATTATTAGCCCATTTTTGTAATTTTGTGGTTTTTTTTCTCATATTTTTGAATTTTGTTTTGTAAATATAAGATATAATGTTTTAAAATTTTTTCATATTATATAATATAAAATATAATTTAGTACTGTATAAATATATCTTTTATATATTTTTTTTATTTTTGTGTAAAACATTTCCAATGGCATTTCCAATGGCCAAGCCATTGGAAAACCTATTACACGAGCCAAATAACTATGTGAGCTTCGGCCATTGGAAATTTTTAATGGCTCATTTTCCAACAGTTGGTCGTTGGAAATACTAATGGCAAAAAAAATGAGCCGTTGGAAAAAAAACTTCCAACACATGTTTTGTCAATGGACCTTTCCAATGGCCAGCCGTTGGAAAAAGCTGTTGGAGAAGCCCATTTTTTAGTAGTATAATGCAATTGTTCTAAAAATCACGGTAAAGTCATGATGTATAGCTTTTTATCTTTTTAGGTAATTAATGATTACCCATTGATTTAAAAATTACACTCATATCACTGAGGTTTGAAAATATAGTCTTACCAATTTTTATTATAATATAATTAGTCATTCATGGGAAAATAAAGTCATTAAAATATAATAAAGTATTGGTGGGTGAAGGAAAACTAATACTTAATTTAAGGTTTAGTCATTTTATATATCTTTGCACTTTTTATTACACACACACACACACACACACACACACACACACACACACACAAACACACATACATACATACATATATTAAGTTGGACTTTTAAGTTCTGATAAAAATATTTCAACTTTAGAAAATAAATAAGTTCATAAACATTATGTTTTTAGGCGTGTTTAATAGTCATATAAATTAAACACATGTCTATTTTAAATTTAAGAGAACAAAAAAATTAATAAAATTTTATGTTTAAAGATATGTCTAAAAAATACATCTAACTAGTTGAGCAACCCGTACGATGCATAGGAATAATTAATTAAATTGAAATTAGGTTTATATGTTAGAATGTAAGTTATGTTTTCATTATTTGTATATGTAGTCTAGTTATATAATGTAAAACTTATCCAAACTCTTACTTTCTATTAATAGTATTATTTGATATGAGATATTACTTCTTGTAGGACCTGTAATTGTAATAAAATAGATCTTAGATGCTAAGATTACAAATATTTCATAATTTCATCTACATAATCTTGTAGTTCTTTAACCATTGCTTTGGTTTTCTTATAGTGCTTTAACCATTTTATATATTCAAATATATAATATAAAATCATGGGTGGTAAGTTATTAATCAAAGTAAGACATATGTTGTAAACCAAAAATTAGTTTTAGAAACCTTCACAAAATCATCCCTTATAGTGTCAACCTCAGGAATTTAAACATTTAAATAAATCTTAGTCAATCTTGAAGTTCTTAAGCTTGGTCGACCTATATACAAAAATAAGTTAGTTAAAAAGTTTATATTATCGTAGAATGAGAAGTAAAGCTAAATGTGGATGAGAGAACATACAATATGTTAGAAACCTTGAAAATTTTTTATGACCAAAGATGTGAAAAACTTCTACAACAGAAGATGATTCATTTTCTGCATTTTTCACAAAAAAAAAAATTGGAGAACTCTGACCATAATATAAATAGAGTTTTATTCCTACGATAAAAAAAAGATGGAAATTATAGAAAGAAATATACACAAATGGTACAAGGGAAAACATTGAACATTATGGTGTAGAAAACACCTAAAATCTTATAATTTTATATGTTAAGGTGTCAACTAAATCACCCCTAACAATTTGTTGCTCTATTGTACCGACCTCCACAACAACACTCACAACATTTGTCATGCAAAAAGAAATTGAAATAATGATATATAGATAGTACATGTAGCATCCGATTGTATTTTGGAAAAATTTTAGGAAAGCCTGTAAGGAATTATTCTTGGTCCACACGTGTGCTAAGTTGGTCAAAAGCAATAAATTCAAATTTATGTGTGGAAAAATCATGAGGTTCATCATTCATATCATAGATTTATGTACTATGATTAAGATGGATCATAAATGGATGTGTATCTATGATTTAGTAAGTCTTCTTCTTTGGAAGAATTATGAATTTTTAAAAATATACATATTTCTTTCACGAAGCTTTGCTTTAAACTTGTATGCCAAAAAAAATTTATAGACCCATGAATTGCCACACCCTGCATATGTCAACCAAAGACATAGTAGTCAATAATAGATCATGAACATATATTTATATCAAGGAGAAAAGAATAAATTGCAAAATTCAGTAAAATTGAGGAAAAAAAAAAAGAATACCTTCTTGTCCACAAGAACAAAATCCGTACTAATAAATTGGCCACCTTTTCAAAAATTTAAAACATCTCATAAATGACATAGTACCCTTACTTGACTAGTTTAGTTAGTTCTCTCAGGAGTCAGTTTCTTAAATGCAACATATTTTGTTAAAAGACTATAAAAATAAGAAAATACTTATAAAAGAAAATATTTGTCCATTGCATGAATTCAAATACTATGAAATAAAAAAAAAAGAGAAAATCTATCAGTTTTTTTAAATGACTACCTCTTCTTTGACATTGGGGAGAATCTAAAAATATAAATTAGTGAAGAAATGAATAAAGATAGCAAGAGATGACAAGAAATGAAAAGAATGAATGATAATATAGAGTGTGTGCTAAAAGCAAGTGTGAGAATATATATATATATATATAGGAGTTGATTGAACAATACCATTGAAACCAAATAAAATTGTAGTCAGAGCATGTAAATGAAAATTAAATCTACTAAATGGCAACAAAAAGATATAATCTATTTAAAACAATTGATTAAGGGACAATATTATTAATGAGCCATTAAGAAGGGAACAAAAGCTAAAGGTGTTTTATTATGCTAGGAGGATAGAAATTTAAATTCAATTACTAAAATGTATAAAAGTTAGAATTTTAAGAGCTCTCTGCTATGACACAAAGAGCTCACTGAAAATGATATTTCCAAATCTAAATTTTAGAGCCATGATTGTATGAGGGCATAAGTTATTAAATAATACAAATGTATTATGCAATTAATGGTAAAAGAAGTAGTCTTGGGGAAATGAAAGAATTTTAGAGTGATGGTTATATAAGTACCTAAGTATTAATTATTGTAAATACATTCTGAAATTAATGCTATAAATATACTATGAAGTTAATGCTAAAAGAAGCAATATTAGAAAGTGAGTGAGTTTCTCCTTTATATATATATATATATTCAATTACTAAAATGTGTGAAAAATAGAATTTCAATAAAAATAAAATTTCAATAACTCTCTACTATGATAGAAAGAGCTCACCAAGAATTACAATTCAAAATCTAAATTTGAAGTCATGACTATAAGAGGGCCTAAGTTATTAAACCATACAAACACACTATACAATTAATAGTAAAAGAAGTAGTCTTGAGGAATGAGTGAATTTTGGAGTAAGAGTTATATAAGGACCTAAGCATTAATTATTACAAATAAATTTTAAAATTAATGCTAGAAATGTACTATGGAATTAATGCTAAAGGAAGTAGCCTTAGGGAATGGGTGAGTTTCTCTTATATATATATATATATATAAAGGAGAAACTCACTCACCTAATTAAGGTCATATTTGTTACAAATGTTTAACTTATTATGGCTATTTAAGATTTTTTTCACCATTAAAAGTTATACTTAATATATAACTTTAAGTAAATGTACTAAAGCTAAAAAAAGAATCACCATTCAGATTCCTTTTTTTTATTTTTTAGAAAGTACACAAAGGACTTCTATTTCTTCTCTCTTTCCCTTTTAAATTCCTTCTGCTAATTATACCTTTAATAAATATACAACATCAAATTAATTTGGGTCCTATTAGAAAATAAAATAAAACATAAGTTAAGGGTATAAAAGTCAATAAAAATTTTGTCATTTTTGTACTTTTTCTAATACTGATAATAGAACTCTACGTTCCATGAAAATATAATGTTTATAGTAAAATTAAAATCATTATAACTACTGAACAATTAACTTGCATGTAAAATGAAGACCTTAATTTTTTACTCTATTTGTGGGAAAATTAGTAATTTAACACAATAAAAGTTGTATACTCTCTCAATATATATCATAAGAATTTATTTATTATTTTTTAGGTAGATAGTAGTGTTAGGGTGAAAAATATTTATAATTAAGCAAGAAAAGTCTTAACTACACTCTTAATATATGTCAAATGATTCTTGGTATATAAAACTAACTTGTAAGAAGAGAATCAAAGTATAGAACATCAACCCAAAAAAACTTGAACCTAACCATTAAGATAAAGATCTAATTTATTTAGTATTAAGTCAGATTAATCCAAATATGTTTTTGTGGCTTTTTTGTGTGAAACCAATAATCTAAAGGTAATACTATTATTTAATTATTGAATAATATTTTTATAGTGTAATTGAATTTTAATTAAGGTTGAATAATTAAAAAATTCATAACAATTACTATAAAAAATTATTTGATAAATTATTATAGATATATAATTTTAGTTTTCAAATGATATTAGTTTTTAGATGAAAAATCCCATAAAAATAAAAATAAATTATTTTGGAATAATCAACTTCAAACAATGGCTTTTTTTTTTTTGTCCAAATGTATGTTTAAACTCCAAATCTTCAAGTTAAAGCATTTATGAATTTCTATAAGTCTCTAATAAGTAGGCTAACCCAACTATATAGCTCTAATTTGGCTTGATAGTAATGGGGCTAATATTGGTATAGATAAGCCAAGGGTTTAAATTCCTAGAAGACCTCATAATGTAAAAAGACTCTTATTAAAAATTTTATTTTTCTATTTGTAAATAGAATTAAAACTTTAGTATATTGTTATTATTTGTTTAATGTATAAATAATTATCGATCCGGTTGTAAGCTTTAAGTATTATTATTATTATACATTATCAGGTTTTTTACTCTCTCTAACAATTTCAATTTTTTGACTTAAATTTATTTATCTTAATATTTTGTAGAAAAAAATTTACAAAATTACATTTAGAAACTATAAAAATTTTAATTTTTAAAGAATTTTTTTAAATTTTTTTTTAGCAAATATTAATATAAAAAATTTAAGTCAAACTTAAGTAAAAAAACTAAAATGGTGCAAAGAACTTGAGATGAAGATAGTAGTTTGAATGGAAAGAAAAGGAAAGAGAAAATAAATTGACCCAAAACTAATGTTCAAAAGCATTTATAAAAAATTTAGGGCATATTTGTCAAATTTAACTAAATTTGGTGGTTAAGTAAAGATTTTCGCAAAAATTGAAGCATAATGCTACTTTGATACAACTCAGAAGATTTCATTGGCTCTAGAAAAATAATAAAAATAAAAAATGCACTTTAATATTATTTATTGTAGAAAAAGAGTTAGTTTCTGAGAATAAAAGTTTGTGCTCCAACATTAAAAAGGCTGACCACATGGAAAATAATTCTTATAAATTTGTCAATGTTTTAAAATATTGGAAAATGTAAAAAAAAAAAAAGAGTTTCTGCTAAAATTCCTCTTTATTATAATATAAACAACTAATTCTAGGAGCTAAGAATTTTTTTTCCTAAAATTTTTCACAATAACCTTTGCTACAATAATAATTCTTTTATTTTTTTTATAATATTGGCTTGAGTCATACGTAAATTATGTGATTGCTCTACGATGAACCAAATACCTAAGCTTTCGAAGTATATATTCATCCAAGTTGGAAAAAGAAAACTTAACTGACAAAAATTTTATATTCAAAGCATTTGTTTGTAGTATAACAAACTTAGGCCATACTTGTTAAAATTAACTTTTAGTGGTCAAAGTAAGTTAAGTAGTCAAAATAGTAAATTCTTCAAAAACTAAAGGCTAAATGCATCTCACATTGTATTTTTTTTCTCTAGTTTTATATTTTCTACTATTTTTAATACTACTAAATATCTAATTAAATAGGCAACTATATATTTAGATTTTTGTAAGTGGATTCTTTTTTCCGTTCTTTTTACAGTCCTAATACTACCACAACTCCAATTAAATAGACAATATAAAATTTATATATCATTAGAAGAGTAAATGAACTTATAATTTTAGGGTAAAGGAAAAATTATAGGTGAATTATTATAAAGTGTTCACTTACATAAACTTTTAACATATAGTTTTTATACCTAAAATTGAGCCAATTCATTTCAACTTAAGTCAATGCAATCCAAAATAGCTTATTTTTATTTTTATATCTTGTTTTGCATGTAACCAGTTTCATTTGAAAGCTAATATTATGTAGATTTAACAATCTATTTGAAAGTAAAGTTTTATGATGTTATTAAATTTTTATAAATTTTTTATTTTTAGGCATTAAAAAATAAAAATTCATAAAAAATAATAAGAATATAAAAAATTTATTTTTAATGGACTGTTATGCTTACATAATATTAACTTCTAAATTAATTTTTTTAATATGCAATACTGATAGATATTCATGTGAAACTTTAGCATGAGTTTTTAATATTATAAAGTATTCACTTACATAAATTTTCAATATTCAGTACTTGTAGATATTCATATGAAACTTTAACATGAGTTTTACCACATAATAAGCTTTCATAGTATATACTCATTTAAGTTGCCAAATGAAAAAAAAAACTTAATTGAAAAAAAATTTATATTCAAAGGTACCTTTTACGGTAGTACTATAACACCTCCATATCCCACATGGGAGAAATGTGAGAAGTCTCATATGGATATATAGGCTTAAGTTTCAGAGGATAAGCACCTACCACTTATTCTTTTCATAAAGGATAGTCTATGTGGAATGGGCAGGTGTTCTGCATACCAATTCTAGACTTAGGTTGGCACAAATGGTATTAGAGCCACCCCTTGACCATAATGATGAGGCACATTGTCTAGTTAGACTGATCTATAGACTCAAGTTTCAGAGCATAAACACTTTGTGGATAGGTATTCCGTTGACCAGTTCTGGATTTGGGTCATCACAAGTATAAATTTTAGCATGAGTTTTACCATATATTTAAATCTTTTATTCAAATAAAAGATTTAGCCATGAAGGTTTTTGAAATGCTAAGTCAAAATTTTATTTTTTTTATAAAATATTTAGTTGTACAAATCTTAGCATGAATTTTGCCATATGTTTAAGTCTTTTATTCAAATAAGAATTTGGCTATGAATGTTTCTGAAATAATAAGTTAAAATATTAAGTTTTATAAAATATTTACTTGAGTTATTATTTGATACTACTTCCATCTTACAAAAGTTGTTCTCTTTACTATTCACAACAATTAATCTATGACTTTATTTCTTTTAAGATTTATCATAAAAATATGAACTTTTTACATGAAAATGGAACTTTAAAGATTATAGTTTCCAAATATCATTTTTTAGAATTTTTTTCAAATCATATTAATATAAATACATTTAAGTCAAACTTTAGTAAAAAAAGGTAAAAGAGACAGTTAATATAAAATAGAGGGACTAACATAGAACAAAAGGCTACATGTTAGAGGGAAAAAAAAATGTTTCAGGTGAGATTAACGTAAAAAAGATAAATTTTAGTGGTACCTTAAAGGTTTCTTTTTGTGTTCTAGTGCTAATATAAATTTAATTAAATAGATAATGACAAATTGGGTTTCATTAAAAGAATAAAATATTTTATAATGTAAGAGTAAAAAAATTGTCAATATTTATACACCTAAAATACCCTAGTTGCATCCATTAATTACTCCCCTATAATCCCGAACAATCCATTTTTTTATTGCTTAGTTTGGATTTTGCTACATGTTGATGGGAGGAATGATGCAATTATAACAACGTTTGAATAAAATTTGTTGAAATTTAAAGATTTCTTTTAGTGTTTTAGTGCTAATTAATATAATTCCAATTAAATAGATAATGACAAAATTGTGTTTCATTAAAAGAACAAAATATCTTATAACAGAAGAGCAAAAAAGTCGTTCAACATTTGTACACCTTTGTACTTTTTATAAAATAAGATAAGATAAGATAAGATGCATATAATCAAACCCATGTTCGCATGCATATACTCTTAATATAATCCTCAACCACTTAATTTCACCTTCCTCTTCCACGTAATTTTTTCATTATCGTCAATAGCAACATCATCTGATTCATCCGACGCTTTATGGTAGACAAATCTAAGTGACTCATTTTTAAAATTGGTGGCTATTAGAAGAATTGTGATCGAATGAGATGTGAAAAGTGGCTGAGACTTAGATGATGAGATATTTACGAATAATAGATCAAGATAATTAGATATTATTTCTTTTATTTATCTTGTTCTTTATCTAGTATTTTTTTCCTATTAGATATGAGTTATTTATTCAAGATATTATTCTAATTTACCTGAAATATTTCGTCTCAATCTAATTTTCTTTCCTTCAATCTAATATATATAGCATTTTATTAACCAGTTTATATATCTTTGTTGCTTTTTAATATCCTATGTCATTGATCTGTAAGATACAGTTTGACTCTGGTATTGGAATGAAGTACCATTTCATCAAAAAGAAAAAAAAAAAAGATAATATATACAAACCTACAGCCCATTTACATTTCAAAAAAACTTTGAACTCCCCCTTAATCTACATTTCTTAAATCTATAACTTGTAACATATGTCTACATGTAAATTGTAAAAACTAATTAGGAAAGTGAAAGATCTACAGCATGAAAATACTGAGCCCTTCTGCCACCACACAAGCCCCCCCCATGATGGAATCCATATAGGCACAAACACACCAATGAACAGTTCTTGTTTTCAACCATATATATACATACATGCTGGGAAGTGGTAGGAATTAAGCCAAAGATTCACGCCAGAATCTCTGTTGGCTGGTCTCAAGTGTCTTCTACAAAAACTCTAAAGATGAAATCTCGAAAACGTTTTGAATATTGCCTTGGGTCAACAGCAGAAATGGAGGTTGGGTCATATTGCATCGACTTATAGGCATGCTCAAGCTTCTTGCTTATGTCGTAGTCTTGTAGAATGTCTATGATACCGAAGAAGAGAATCACCTCAAACAATTCCCCAGTTGGTTCTCCAACTAGTTGGGTTTCACAATCTGGCCTTCTCTTGGTCTTTTCAACGCGTGCAGGCATGTTTATGCCTAGTTTGATTGAAGATAACCTGTAATTTGAAATCAGTTCTATCATGTTGAATTAAGAAAGTATTGTTTGACCCTAAAATAAATGTCTCCTCCATTTCAAAAATTAATTCTTACTTGTAAAAAGAGAGTTAATTTACATTAATATCTCTACGTACTCACCTGGATGGATCGAAAGGCGGGTGCTGATTAGCATGTTGATTAGCATCAGCCTTAGAAATATGAATTCCAGAAGTATCTCGGAAGTGAAGACCAATTAATAAGCTATAGTCCATGATCTTTTCTTGTTCAAGAAAGTCACAATCTCGGTCCACTTGTCTACAATATAAGAAATTAAAACTTCTAAATACAAAATGATCATGATAAAGAAGAGAAAGATCTAACTTTTGCCTGTATATGTGTCTAGTTGTATTTTTTGGAGAGTATGTGGTTAAAGGATTCTCAAAATTCTTGAAAAATAAGATTGCATGAGCAGCGTTGTAGAAAAAGTAACAATTCAGAATCCTTAAAGTATAAAAATAATTGACTATCAATTGTCAGGAAAACCAAACAATATAATATTTGGATAGGATAGAAAAATGATTTCTTAAATTCTTATTTTCATAAAAAGATATTTTAGATGTATATTTGGGGTCTGGACTTGTGTATGAAAGAGATAATTTGAAAGTATGGAAATTTAGAAAATACTTCATCCCTCCTAAATAAATATCACTGTTCAAAATATTTATAATTTTTTCATATTTACATATTTATCAAATTTATTCTTCCTATTCTATAAAGCCCATAAACTAATTGTTTTTTCTGTCCCAAATTTTTTACACCATTCATCATTCATATTAATTAATCCATGATTTTTTATTTTTAATGTTTTAATATATAAATATAAAAATTTTATATATAAATGATAAATACAATCAATTAATTTCTTTAATAAATCATAATATAAATAAATTCAATTCATATTTAATTAAAAAAGTGAAATGTATAAAAAAAATATGGGGCGGGGGAGTAATATTTATACTCTTTATTGTAATTATGATATTTAAGAAAATAAATATATGGTCAATAAATTAATAATATGCTCTCGTGAAATAGCTTTAATAACATATATAAATTAAGGGAAGATGGGAATACTGGACATCTCCAACAACTTTCTCGTAATTTCTGTAAAATGAAGAAGCAAAAACTAAAATCTCTATAGTTTTTTTCTTCAACTCCAATAACTTTGCTATTTTGTAGAATCTTGCATTTATCTTCTTAATTAATTAATCTCTCATCTCCTCACCTTACAAAATGTAGATTGAGCATCTATGCTTTAATTAATGTAGTATAATATATACAATAATTTTCACAATAATTGTATAAACTCTTCTTATATAAATTATGTAAATATTGTTCTTTTCAATTATTTTCCCCCAATTAGTTTTATAATTGTCATTGTATGCCATATACTGTTGTGTGCAACCATTTAATTATCCTATAAAATGCAAATCATAATAGGGTGACTATAAATTCATGACATCATTACATTAGCCCAAATGCGCATTATACACTTAAGTCATTGGAGAGAGTGGAAAACATGAAAAAATTATTATTTTTCCATTCCCCAAATATTTTTAGTGTTTCTGTAAATATAGTGAATAACATGTTCTCTTCCCTCTTATTCTTTATTTTAGAGAATAAAATGAGAAAACTGATAGAGTAAAAAAAAGCTTAATATTTCCCAAAACAGAAAAAATTTACAAGAATAGGAAAGCTCTCTAGGATGCTGCAAGAGATTATGAATTAATCATGAATAATGAAGGAATCAGTCACCTGCAAAATTCTTGGTACCAAGTTTTGTGCAAACGGAACATGAGATTGAGGTCAAGATCTTTAAGAGTAGTGGTTGCATCAATTTCTGACTCCAGCTTAGCGGTGGTGCGACCATGCGACGAGCCTTTCAAGTCAAACCGCCTATGAATTGCATAATCAGTACAGAATAGGTTCCCCATTATTACAAATCGTACCTACTCCATCAACAATTCAAAAACAAATACAAATATATGAGACTTTAGTTCATTTATTCCCTACACACACACACACACACATGTCTATATTAAAATAATTAAAAAATTCAAACATTAATAGAAAACTTGGATCAGAAAATTAATATATAGTATAATTCTAGTACCAAATTTAAAGCCTTTCAGTTACTCGTCAATCCTCACCTTATTCTGTGCATGCCCCGCTACTTTAACACAATGGAGACCGAAGAATTTCGTGACCAAAGTGCTTTCAAAAGATCGAACGTGATTGTAGTAGGCTGGGAGCATTTTTATGAGAACCTATAATTAAAAGCACCACCCACTATAATTTTATTTTATCCGGCCAAAAACAAGTAAATTTAGTAAAATAAAAGCAAAGGCATAAACGGAACTCTGATGCAGAGTTACAAGAACGCGAACCAAAAAAAAAAAAAAAAAAAAAGAAACAAGAAGCACGATATGCAGCAACGTTCTAAAGTAATAATCACAAAACCCACCAACCAAACTATAATAAGGCTACGAAAGATTAATCGGTATTTTCCTTTATTTTTTTGAACCGAGTAACAATTCACCGTCCATATTTAATTGGTAGTCAACTTGATGCATGCCCCAAGAAAATGTATATATGCGTTCGGAGAGGAAGCACCGCGGTGTGCCGGCAATGGGTCGGGGATGCTTGGAAATGGTGACGGAGTGGCGGCGACGTCTGGCTCTGGGGTAGACAAGGCAGTGCATGGCTGGAGATACTGCCTGCGACGGCAGACAGGTGGACCAGGAAGACAAGGACCTGACAGTTGCTCTCCCTCCAGGTGGCGGCGGAATTGCAAGTAGGCAACCTAGGGTCGTTGCTAAGGAGTTGGGTGTGCGTCGATCGGGTAAACAACATTGGGCTAAAAAAATAAAAAAACCTATGATGGGACTAAGCTGGTATATATGGTGGGCTAGAGAATGAAAGTTCTTAATGAATCCGCTAGGTCTAGTAATAGAGATAAGAATGGATCTGTTGTTTCTAGTGTTTGGTAAATATTAGTAAGTTTGATTTAGGCATGGGGAAACAAATAATAAGAAAAGTTTTTTATTTAATTTTCCCTGGGACCTCACTAATTTTGGAGGCCACGAATAAATCATGCGAAGAGGATTTGAGGAGTTTTGTGTGGCCATTAAAAAGATTAGAATTAAAAGGTATCAATCATCTTATTGTGTTGAGAGAAGAGTATAGGAGGTATGGAACTAATAATGGTAATCTAGGAATTAAATATTCCAATCATGTTGAGGAGTTTTTTTATGGTTGTGATAAATTAATTAGCTTAATTTGAATATGTTAAAAAATCTCAATAAGAATAAAGTTCAAATGAGAAAAAAGTCAGGATTATGGCCAAAATGATCAACATTGAAATGTGAAATGAAAAATTAGAATGGTGGATTAAAGACTAGATTTATTTCTTCATTTTTTTGGGGTTTAATTAGAGGATGCATCTATTGGTGAATAATCTCATGTTTTTGGTGATGGTTGGGATTGTAGGTTTACTCAGGTCTCGGGATATTTAGAAAGGGGTCATCTGGTTTAATTAATATATATATTTTGGGAATTCGATGTACTTTTTTGTTTTTGGGGATTTTTGGGGGACGATTTGTTCCAATAACTTTCCAGACCTGATAGTTGTACTTTATATTTACTTTTAATAATACTTATTTTTGCTGTTAAAAAAACAATTAATTAAATGTTTCCGTTTTTGTAAAAATAATTTAGGTTTCCGGATTTTTACTCTGTAGGTACCTAAAATGTAATTTGGAGAATGAATCTTATAAAATTGTAAATGATTGAAATTGCTTGTGGAGTGAGAATGATGTATAGTTGGTCTTCAAATGCAACCAAACGTAAGATCATTAAAACTTTAAATTTTCAAACAATCTATGTTGTTAGAACCCTTGAACGAGACGTTTCCTTTGCTACGTCGTCCTTACAAGTATATTTTTTATGAATTTTTTTTTCTTTTAATTATGCGGTATAGTATATGGTTGAGAAACCAAAACTATAATTATATACCACCACACTAATTAACTATTTACCTATTATTAGGTTTCTCAAATGATTTATATTTTTTTTTAATTGGGTTTTTTTTTATATAGATCAAGTAAGGAAAAAGAAAGGAACGGGGCAATGGGAATAATTAATGCTCGCTCACCTTGACTTCCGCCTTCTTGATCGTCTTTATCATGTACCGATCATCGTTAGTTAAGTAGAAAAAACTACCACTCTTTCCGGGAGAAGAGAGTTCTCGAAGCGCATCATTCCCACATATAGAAATCATGTAATCCGCTGCATCTACATTGAACAATTTTCTAAGAGTCCTGAAATATTTATAAAAAGAAAAGTGAAAATATTTAGTTGTAGTAATAAAAACTAAGAAAACACCATTATTTGGAGCTAATGATTATAACAAAAATAAAAAATAAAAAGCCCAACCATTATATATGATCTCGTTTTTATTTTCCTTTCTTTATAGTTGTAGTTTATTCTTATTTGGCAAATGAGAGGGAGACCGCAAGGGGAAATAGAGGAACATTGAACTTACTAATAACAACCACAAATCTTAATTAATTAACTACAAAACTCGAAACTCTAATTTATTCACACTGTAATTAGTGAATTTTACAAACATGTATTATATATAGAAGCTGCTTTGAACCCTTAATATAGCTAGATATGCAGTACCTAATTTAATTACAAATGCTATATATGTTTGCCATGTTTGTATATATATTTTCAAGAAATATCCCAGCAATTGAATGGAACAGCCTTGTTAATTTTTTTTATCAACCCCGGCCTAACCTGAAAACAATAGGGCAATAATCCTTCCATTTGAATTCACTAGATTGGTGTGGTGGAGTGTGTTTAGATCCTTTTGGTGGGAACTTTGTCCATACTTTTTCCTTTGGATCAAAGGCTGAAGGCTTCAAATCAAGGGTTATAGCTGGACCAGGTCTTCCAACTGAATGTCTGCAACAAAAAACAACAATATTATTGAACATTTAATATCGATCACAACGTAATTGACGATATTTACTTAATTACATTACATTATACATTGAATTTAACATCCACAACATCAAAGTTTATTTTGGTTTTAATTAGAAACTTAATGCATATAATTAGTCAATTCATAATCTATTAATTATACCTAATACCCAATTGCAATTTGAGCATCAACTCATAATTCTTGTGGCCTTTTGATATCGTCTCGCCTTGCTTTTTTATTGTGAGTATTCGTTGTGTAGAATTTAGGCCTCTTGTTTGTTGGTCATGATCATTCTGAGAAAACCCTAGCCCCTCTTCAGTATTTCTGGAATATTCACCTTCCCCACCACTATAGACATCTGAGCCCCAGCTACAATTACTAGTCCTGTCATGATCTGTAGAAACCCTAGAACTACTTTTGGGTCTATAATCAACTCCAGGCATCTTCTGGGATGGGAAGACAGAAATTTTTGCACAACTACTAATCTTGCACTCTTTTAAATCCACCAAATAAACTTGTTGAGGTTCCCAATCGGAGTTCCCGGTGGGCGTGGTGGACGGATAATACGTCCCGTTTTGTTCATTAGGGTCAGTGCTCCAAAAACCAACATAGACGCTTCCATCTGCCCATTTGAACGTCCCATTTCCTTTAGGACACCCGTCTTCCCAAAGGCCATCGTACCGATTCTTGTTGCCCCAAAACATTGTCCCTTTACCGTTCATCGTCCCGTTCCTCCATTGCCCCATGTAGCAAGTCTCGTTCTTCCATTGGTACCGTCCGGTACCATCTTGCAACCCACGACGCCACTCGCCGTTGTAGCTGTCCCCATTGGCGTAGCTATTCGTACCCTGGCCATGCTTCATGTTCATGACCCAATAGCCTCTATATTTCTCCCCCGAGGGCACGGTGTAGGTGCCCTTGCCGTTGATGTACCCGTTTTTGAACTCTCCTTTGTAGGTAGCTCCCGATGGCCAACGAAATTTGCCCTTCCCCATTGCCCTCCCTTTGCGCCATTCACCCAAGTAGGTGCAGCCGTCAGCCCACGCCCATTTCCCGTGGCCGTGCGGGAGGTTCTCCGACCACTGCCCCTTGTAGGCATCCCCGTTCGGAAGAACCATGTTGATCTCTTCCGGTGTAGGGCCTGCTTCGTCATCGTCGACCACATGAGCCACAGACATTATTGTGAAAATCCTACTTGCCTTCTTCCTTACAGATCCTTCAAAGGCTTTTATGAACCCATACCTTTTGCTCATTTTTTTTTTCAATCCCTACTTTTTAGCTTCCCTCCCGATCTTCCCGTCATGGCTCCCCGCTTTCTCAGATTCAATCCCCACATCAAGACTTCTTCACAGCTTTTCTGGGTCGATGTTGGATTATCGACGCTCGTATGGGAAGTTATTGGAAGGTAGATGGGAATGTATCAAACCCGAAAACAGATTATCTGGACAAAGCTTTCTCATTGTTTTTCTTGATTCTAATTTCTGACTCCCTAGATTGGTTTAATTTGTGTTATGTGTTTTAATTTTTGAAATAAAACAAGGTTTTTGAATCCAGGGAAGAAGAAAAGAAAAGGGTCGGAACCAATGAGCCTCGTTTCTATGTGTTCGAAATTTTTTTTCCTTTTTCTCAAATTTCAATTTTTTCCCTTTATTTTTGTTAAGAAAATAATAATGATTGGTTGGGATTGAAAAGGACTAATGCTCCGAAATTGGCTCCTAAAAGGATTACTAAACAAAAGTGACAAAACAGTTAGGAAGGAAACAAAAATGACGGTGGTGATCATGATGCGATTACCATTTTTAGTGTTTGGAAAGTAAATTTGGTATTAAATGTTTTAACAATTTTCATAGTATGTGGTGGCCGGTGGGTTGACCTGACGGGGCCTGAGTCAAGATTTCTAGACCCGAACACTCCATCTCCACATAGCCCCCGATGGACACATGTTAGTCACCTTCAGGTGATGCATTCTTTGATCAGATTCTGACATACATAATGCAGATGTAAACATTTTACACCTATAGTTCTTACTAGTATGCATCATTTTCACTTTGAAGATTCCTGCCACCTAGAGTGACACAATTGGTCACACCATGCTTCACCACTCATTTCAAGCCATATGATCCTGATTGGACGCATGTCTCTACATCAAACATTCAACAATGGTGGCGCATTCTCGAGGTAATTGTCGTATTAGTACCAATATCATAATTTCATACAAATGCAGTACTTTCATCCGTCATGATTTAACGAAACAATTTATTATCCTTTATAGAGGAATTGTGAATGGGACCCAGTACACTATAATGAGGTGTATCGGATATTGCACATCTTGGGGGCATAGCATTACCGATGTGTCATGGAAGACATCAGGCGTGTGAAGGATCTTGCCAAACGTCGAGCGAAGGCAAATTTCATGTCCGATGACGCATATGCGGAAATGAAGGCATATTGAGCTAGTCCAGAGTTTCTTCAAAATTTTGCTAAGTTAAAGGCAATCCGAGCATCCATCAGTGAAGAGGATTCTCAATCTGGATCAAGTATACCACGTATGCGGGGGGTCAATCTCGATGTCTACACATCAAGATCAAATGGTAAATCATGCATGTTCGTATACTTTACATTTACGCTTATTAATAACTGATGATAGACATTACTATGAATTAACATTCTATTAGAGAGAGAAATATCCAGAGAAGAAGGACCCCGGTTTGTTCAAAGTTCTCTAGGCGACACATAAAATAAAGAATGGACAATATATTAGTAGGCGCTTTGAAAAATTTGCTGTAACTATAATAACTTACTTTTCCTACTGCTCTTAAGTCAAACTTGTGATAACCACATATGACTAATTCAAATGGGTTAACATCCTTCTGTAGGCTTGGGTCGGTGCTGAGATTGAGGAACAAACACAACAACAGTAGGGAATAGAGCCTGCATAAGAAATTGACGAAGCTACCATCATTAGTACTGCATCTGGTGGGAAAATGAGAGGACGTGTTTTTGGTTTAGAATCAGAGCAGTGTGTTGTCCTGCAACGTCGAATGCCTAGAGTGCTCTCACCTATTGGCCTCACTCAGACACTAGAGTTGAACGAGCAAGTACAGAAGATGATGGCAGAGGAGATTGCGTGAAGGGACACCGAGTATAAGAAGAAGCTGGAGCGCCTCAAGAGGAGACAAAGAGCATAAATGAATGCGAATAGGGCCGCCATGAGGCTAACTAGGCTTAGTTGGAGCTTTTTTTCGTTCGCCCAACCTTCCCTACCCATGCCGCAACTGGTTCCACAGTATACCAGTGAGTTGAACTCGGATACTGAGGAGTAAGCTTGATAGCCATCTGGATTAGGTACATCATCATGTGATTTCTATGTTATAAGACTTGGATAAAATTTCTGAGACTTGAAATTTATATGAACTTTCTAAGACTTAGCATCACTTTCTGAGATGTTATATTATGGTAGCTTTTATAATATGTATCAGACATATAACTTCTTGTTTGTATTATACAATGTATGAATGAGCTTAGGATGAACATTATTGATATTGATTTTACATTTCTTTTGTGCAATAAAAAATTTGACGATTAACAAGCATGGGGGAACACATAAACAATCATACTAAATTCAGAAAGTGATGGAATCGCAGATTCCACAAGCACGATGGCCTTTTGCATGTTTACTAACTTTCTAACCCATTGATAAATTTACCAAAGGCCTAACTCGCTGGTAAATTTATCAATGGCCTAACCCATTGGTAATTTTACCAACGGCTTAACCCGTTGGTAAATTACCAACTTGTACGTGTTGGTAAATGCTTAGGCCATTGGAAACTAAGAATGCTATACAACCATTGGTAATTTATCAACATCGAAATTACCAACTTGCAGTTGTAGCAAATTACCAGCGGCTCAAGTTTAGGCCGTTGGTAAACTGTTTTCCAACGATCAATTTACCAATTGCCATTTTCCAAAGGCTAAGCATTGATAATTTTCAATTTACCAACGCATGCACATTGGTAACCGCCATTGGAAAACCCTGTTTTTTCAGTAGTGAGACGATTTTTCAAAGGTTTTTTTTCCTATGATTAAAATCGTAGCACAGGTACATAGAAAATGCCCCGTCCCCTTATAGTGGGTCTTTAACCGACAAAAATTGAAAAATTTGGGGAAAACAAAAAGATAGTATTGTTACAAGGTCATTCTACCTTTTCTCTTCGAATATACAATGTTATTTTTTTGTTCTTCTCTGCTAGTTCTATTTTTTTTTTTGTCATTACTGATCTTTGCTGCCATCCGCCTTACTTACTGATTTCTTTTGCCAAACCACTTGTTAAAAGGTTAAAAATAAACCTGTTAACTTGTTTTTATTTTCTTTTATGCATATTCAATTTCCTTTCACCTGCAGCATTAGAAATAATGTTGCTAAATATAGTTTTAATTCTATCTTTTCAAATGAGTCAAGTGAGCGCTACTGAAGAAGTTGATCTTTCACCAACCTTCCATTTGGACTTGTTGAGTGAAGTTGCAATAGGTTTGAATAGGGATTGGCATAGAGTAGAGCTTCAATTTGACCCACTCCAGTGGAGCAGGTATTTTTAATGATCCACTACTTTTAAAGCAAGGCATGTTAATGATATTTTCAAAGGCAGGATGAATTTGGAGCTCCTAGTGGAGCTCCACAAAGCACCAATTTTGTTTCCCTAATTCTTTTTTTGGGTTTCGTTTGTTAGGAATTCTCGTGCTTGGTAAATCATTTTTGCTATTTTTTTACCATGGTTTATCAAATCTTTGTCTGGATAATATGTAAAACTGTCTACAAATTTACGTTCTTGCTATCTGTTAATGTTTATCCTAAGAAAAAAGGAAAAAAATGCTAGTACAATTTGTTTGAATTTGAAAAAGTATTGTTTTGATAGATTATTCATAAGAAAATAAAAATGAGGAAGTAGGAACCCATCAATTTTGTTTCTTCAAAATTTTTGACGTGGATTTGTGTTTCAAAAAATCATGGAGATGATGAAAAATGTGAAGAAATTATATACAGTAATATTTTGCAAATTAGTTGGAAAAAGTGTAAGGTGCACCAATTGGAAAAAGGTCACATTTTTTGCTTCGAAAGTGTAGATGGTAACTCCACTGATGATAATTCCTTTGACGACTACAACCAAGACAACGAGAAGAAGTAGAATAAGAAGAAGAATAAGAAGAAAACAACTTCCACACAGACAAAGAAGAAGATACCAAAAATTTGTGAGTTCATCTAAAAGATCTGGAAAAAAAAATCTAAAAAAGAGGAAGCAAAGGATGGTAGCTGGAGAGACATAAGAGTGTGGTGAGTTGTGGAGATGATGGTTAAATTATTAGATGGAAAAGTTTCAAAGTTTCTAGAAACTTTCCCTTGATCTTGGAAACTTTGAAACTTAAGTAACTATTTTGATGATTCTTTTAATGGATGCAATTTTCATGAAATGTCATTTTTTGTTTCAACATTCAGGAAAAATTATGGCTAACGTAGATGAAAATGGCTGCTATGAAAATATTAGGCTTGGGTTAGGTCACCATAAAAATATTTGTTGAAATGTCTAATAAAATGTCATGGATTAAATATCCATAAATTATTCCTGAATATCCACAAATCAATCCATTAAAAAGTGAAGCGAATTATGGAACATCTATTGGATGGAACACTCTATGAAGCCGGTCAATCCATTCCATGTCCTTTCCAAGGTGTGAACATCCACTACTAGAAAAAGAGGTTTTAGCGACGGCAATTAGCGACGGTTTGCCGTCGCTAAGTCTTACTTAGCGACGGCAAAACGTCGCTAAGTGGTCCGTTGCTACTCTACTCGCCGCTAATTAATTAGCGACAGCGAATCGTCGCTACCGAGACCGTCACTAAATTTTCGGTGTCTAGTCCGCCGGCAACTTAACGACCTGTTGCCGTCTCTAGTTAGTGACGCACAGCCGTCGCTAGTTAGTGACGTGTAGCCGTCGCTAGTTAGTGACGCATAACCGTCGCTAGTTGTCGTAGTTAGTGACGCACAGCCGTCGCTAGTTACGTGTAGTGTCGCTAGTTAGTGACGCATAGCCGTCGCTAGTTAGTGACGTCGTCGCTAGTTAGTGACGCATAACCGCTAGTTAGTGACGCATAACCGTCGCTAGTTAGTGACGTGCTAGTTACTGCTAGTTAGTGACGCGTAACCGTCGCTAGTTAGTGACGCATTGTCGTCGCTAGTTAGTGACTCGCCGTCATAGTTGCTAGTTAGTAGAGTGCGCATGCTGTTGCTAATTTCTGCTAAAAAATTTTTTTTCACCAATCATACTCTGTATGTGTCTATTCCATACAACCTAAACACAAAACTTGTTCCCAGTAATCAAATGTAACATGAAACATGTCCATATATCATAAACATCACAATTGATATTTAGAATGCATATAGTCTCACAATGTATTTTGGCATCTCCACAAATGTTAATAATTATAGTCAAACAAGGTAATGGGAAATATTTCTACCCTAATGACAACCAGTTTTATGACTATTAGTACCTAACCATCAGACTCTGATGCAGGTGGCGGATTCTTTCCTATTGCTTGCCATATGGCCGCCAACTGATCCTCGTGTCTGCGCTCCATATGTGCTAACTGATCCTGATACGACTTCTCCATCTGTGCAGTACGCCTTTCCATGTCCTCTTGTACCTGTGACTGCAACTGAGTCATTCTTTGGGAGACTTTCTCCTCCACCCGACGGTCAACCTCATTCTGGAATTGAGATGTCTGAGTGAATGAGATTGGCGCACTAGACCCATCACCGTAGTATGAACGATGACGACGACCAGGCACCAAATGACTCTCAGAACCCATTCCTGTGATGCGCCCCTTATTTTTCCCCCCAGCAATCTCTGCAAACACCAATGCCTCATCGAACTCAACCTCACCGTCTGCACGCTGTGTTATTTCCTCTACCTCAGCAAGATATTGAGCCTATATAATGCTCGATGTTAATCAAGTAAGCTACGGTAGTATATGCAATTTCTTTTAAACTAGTATCTAATAGTTCGTTCATACGGACCTCAAAATTTTCCATCTTCTTATTCACCTTCTTTCCATCTTTCTTTGTGTAGCACTTGTTCCATGGTTTGAAGAAGCCTGGATCGTGTTTTTCCGGATCTGCCTCCTTCTGCATGGTAATTTTTCAGACATAATTTGTTAGTTACATATTTATTGTGACAAATTTCAAATAACTGTATCTTTTTTTTCTTACCATCTTCAGCCTATGTCCTGAAACTGAGACTCTACCTCCAGCATAATTTGCCATTTCTTCACCAGATGCACTTCTAACCTGTTTCATCTTAGATGACATATCCTTGAATTCTGGTGAAGCCCACCAAGCTTCAAGTGCCTGTAATGTCTCTGTCGTCATCCAATTTGCTTTTGATTTTCGCTTCGTCGGATCATTCTCTCGTCTTATTTTTTCATATGATTGCATCAACCGCCTCCTTCCCAATTTACAGAAAATGGCAAATATCTGATTATGATCAGAAGGGTCCCACGAACATTTAGTCTGAAATGGATGAACAAAGTCAATTATTTTTTTTTACGCTATATAATACTTGTAATATCACTTAATGAATCTATGAACCTGGAAGACGCTAAACCATTGATCAACAGCTCCGGCCATGGCAGCCTCCTCCCATGACCTATATGGTCCATGAAAATGACCCTTTATGCAATGAGCAATATGGTCCTGTGCAGCGTATGGAACGAAGCTAGACAATGAAAACATATATAAATAATTGTCAATAAGTAGTGCAGAAAGAACAAAACAAGTTAGCAAAAGGATGATAACTAATTACCATACCATGTATCAGCATAAGGTGATATGTGAATACGTCGGGATAGCCCGCCACCAGATCGGTCGGGTCTCAAAGAATCCATGCCACCATCCAAGGAGTCTGGCTGATCAGAGGACTCGTGGGAGTGACCTCCAGGCAATCTACTCTCATTTGGCGTTCCTCCACGCCGACTTGAGTATGATGATCTTGAGCCTCCACGCTCCATTGAAACACCCGTGTCCGGTACAATCGTATCGTCTGGAGGTGATGGTCCATGTATAGGCCGAGTAATATCGACAACCGTATGCCTCGACGGCTGCTTACCTCCACTACTGCTCATTTCTCTAAGGCCGATAACATTTGCAAAGTCTTTCACCAGGTTCTTCTTTGACAGTCCCCGCCTTCTATACTGGTTTGCTTTGGTACCGCCACCGTCTTCTCTTTCAGCCATTTGCACAATACTGTAACAATTCATTATAAGCAAACTATATTGACTTTATAATTCAGATTTGTTCATCTACTTACTGGTTGTTCACATGGTGTCTATTATAACAAACTTATTCATAAAACTTAAATTAAAAATAAAACAACAGAATTTGTAGTTTGGACTACAATGTTAAACATCATCAGTATCATCTTCTTCATCTTCGGTTTCTAACTCATCGAGTTCATCTTCACTCTCCTCATCATCCTCCGTGCTTGTTGTGTCCTCATCCTCTATCTCCTCTTCTTCCATCACATCATTAGTTTCACATATCTCGTCATCAACAGTTTCACCCACATTTACATCACCTAGATTGTAAATTGGGTCATCATGAATCACTTGTTGAAACCGCTCCCCGACTGCTTCTTGGAAAGCCTCAGTTTCTTCAGTTATTTCATAATTGACAATACGTCTTGGCTTTATCTTAAGAACTGCCCACCAACCAACCTTCTCTTTTGACTTACTTGGGTAAGGAGTGTAATACACTTGATCGGCTTGCGATGCAAGAATAAACGGATCATACTTAGGGTACCTCCGGTTACAACGTACTTCAACAATTCTATATTGTTGGTGAACGCGTGTCCCACATTCTGGTGTTGTGTCAAACCAGTCACACCTAAATAACACCACGTTCTTATGAGGCATTCCAGGGTACTCTAACTGAATGATTTCTTGAAGTACTCCATAGAACTCAGTCTCAACATTATTGGTTGATGCAGTGCATTTCAACCACACCCCACTGTTATACGTTGATTTTCCCTCACCCCATGCAGCAGTCCAGAACTTGTATCCATTTACGAAAAATACAGGCCAACACTCAACGCGCCGTGAAGGCCCACATGCTACATCCCATAGCATTTGAGTTACTTCGCCATTACTACTGTCACTCACCTACAGGAAGTGAAACAATGTTGTTAGCGTCATTGCTGTACTTTATACTGACGGTTATGAGTAACACGACTTACATAATGTTGTAGCCATGTTGTGAAATCCTTTTCAATTCTCTCATCAACTTCTAAGTCAGATATGTTTGGTGTCATCAGATGCAAGAATTCAACAAACTTCCTGTTCTCAAATCACAAAATTCCGTGGTAATAAGTTAGTAATTTGGTAAACCTATGAACATAACTGATCAAATTATATGCATTTACTACGTACGTGATATATGGTTTTATCTCATCACAGTTGAGCAGGATATACAATGTTGCAGCTTGCAGCTCAATATCATTCAAAAACCGATACTTCGACTGTCCATATGGACGTCCAGGATATGTGAATATTTTCCACAACGTTCCATCTTGTGTAACTTGCCCACCATCATCATTCCTTGGAACCCTATTACCCATTCGGGGAATGTGGGACTCAAAATAGTATGAGCAAAAGGTTGATGTCTCCTCGATCAAGTAGGCATTGCATATCGACCCTTCAACACGAGCCTTATTCGAGACTCTATGCTTAAGATTCCCTAAACACCTGCTTATTACAGAGCGTGTTACGAAGCATATTAACTGACATTAAGGTGGATATTATTAAATTAAAGCTTACCGCTCAAACTTGAACATCCAACGATAATGAACAGGTCCACTAATTAATGCTTCATATGCCAAGTGGACAGGTAAATGTTCCATAGAGTCGAAGAAGGCCGGTGGGAAAATCCTCTCCAACTTACATAGTATTATTGGGATGCTAGTTCATAGAGACTGAAGGTCATCAACATGTAATTCAGGCAAGCAAAGATCCCGGAAGAATTGGCTCAATTTAGTTAATGGTTTCCATATGTTATCCGGGAGTGCCTGAAACACAATGGGAAGTAACTGTTGCATAAATACATGACAATCATGAATTTTCATTCCAAACATTCTTGTTGAGCTATTGTCAATACACCTGCTGAAGTTTGACGCGTACCCATCTGGAAGTTTGAGGGACTTTACCCACATTAACACATCAGACCTTTGCTTTTCGGTCAGTGTGAATACAGCCTTAGGTTTGAATACAACCCCACCTTCTAAGTCAATCACATTCAACTCTGGCCGTTTACACAGTATCTCCATATCTCTACGTGCCTTGACGTTGTCTTTCGTTTTATTCTTCATATCCATGATAGTGTTGAATATATTGTCAAAGACATTCTTTTCAATATGCATGATATCAAGGTTATGTCGAATGAGGTTTGTTCTCCAATAAGGTCACATCCAAAAGATGCTACGCTTTGTCCAATTATGTGTTTCCCCATAACCTTGCATCTTGCTTATGTTACCAGTTTCAATGACTGATGGCAACTGAGACACACGATCCCAAATTTCTTCCCCTAGGCGCTTAGGAAGGGCGGACTTCTCAACTTTCCCCTTTCTAAAAGAAACTCTATTTCTTCTGTAAGGGTGTTCCATATCCAAGAACTGACGATGGCAGTCAAAAAATGATGTTTTACGGCCGTGCTGGAGTGTAAATGACTTCGACTTTTCCATGCAAATGGGACAAGAAAGTTTACCATGAGTCATCCACCCGGATAACATGCCATAGGCTGGGAAGTCACTAACGGTCCACATGAGTGCCGCTCGAAGGCGAAAGTTTTGCTTAGTTGAGACGTCCCATGTTTCAACGCCGTCATCCCATAAGAGATTCAACTCTTCTATTAACGGCTGTAGGTAAACATCAATCTTCTGCCTTGGACTACGTGGTCCTGGTATCATGGAAGTTAGAAACATATATGGACGCTTCATGCACATCCATGGTGGAAGGTTATATGGAGTGACTATCACCGGCCAGCAAGGGTACTGCCTGCCAGACGATCCAAAAGGATTGAACCCATCTGAACACAGTCCAAGTCGAACATTTCGAGGTTCTGCTGCAAACCAAGGGTATGTCCTATCAAAATGCCTCCATGCTTCAGCATCAGACGGATGTTTCAGTACATTTGCGGTAGGGGCATGTACTTTATGACATCTTATATGCTCTACTGTAGTGGGCGAGGCATATAGTCGTTGAAGTCTAGGTATTAGTGGGAGGTGATGCATGGTCTTCAATGCTCGATCTTTCCCTATGTTTCCATTTCTAGCCTTATACCGTGGAGCATTACAGAATTTGCAACTACTGGCATCTTGGTCACCTTTCCAATACAGCATGCAATCATTCACACAAACATCAATTTTTATATGTGAAAGACCCAAACGGGAAACCAACTTCTTCGTCTCGTACCATGTACTCGGCATATTGTTGTCTATTGGCTAAGTTTTCCGCATCAACTTCGCAATGCCATCATAACATCCCTCGGACATATTGTATTCCGATTTTAGATTTAGCAAACGAACTGCAGCTGACAATTCGGAATGTTTTTCACAACCATCCCACAATGGTCTTGATGCTGAAGCGAGTACATCATAGAAACGCCGGGCATCAGCATTCGGCTCCTCTTCCACCTCAACATCAATGGAAGGGTGATTAGGACCTACAGCATCAAACACCATTCTTTCGAACTGGTTAACCGACGAAGAATTATCTTCGTAATTCTCATGAAACTGGTATGGCTGAGGCAAACCCACTAAATTTACGGGTTCACCATGAGATGTCCAATTCCAGTACATTGGCATGAATCCCCACTTATACAGATGAACCCTGACTTCGTCACAAGATCGAAATTGAAGGTTCTTGCATTTCCGGCATGGGCATCGGATTTGGTCCCCATTCATGAACTGGACATGAGAACATGCGAAGCTTATAAACTGTTCCACTCCCCTACTCCACTCCTCCGAAAAACCCCCTTTCTCTCGGATGTAACGTCTACTGTACATCCAAGTACGCTCGTTTTCCATTATCTTGCAGGCCAAGTTCAGTGCCTTAATATTATAGTGGCGATCCCTTATAACTTCTGATCATGTCAAACTATATGTATAAGAACACAACAGGACATATAAAATAATTGTCTAAATCGAGAACAGTAATAATTAGCAGTCAAGAAATAACAACACATACATGGAGCTAACAACTATTTAGATAACATTAACGTTCTACGTCAGGAACTGTAATCATCAATTACCATTTGATGGGTGATTATGCAAAATGTTGATATAGTATGGAACATGAACATTTGAGCTATTCCTTTGAACAACATATTGCTCCACATTAACGCTTCATTATAAGAATTGTCGTTTGTTAATGGGAATAACTATCCTTCATGTTTTTATTTGGTTCCCCTAAACCCTAAAACAATATAAAACAACTAAAGCTCCTTACCTAGTGTCTGATAAAATCAACTGGTTAAATTGAGGTGATTTTGTGCTGGCTAATTGCTTTGCTAACAATTTGGTACTACAATGTACTAATAGGCCATACGTTCATTCATCTATTTCTGTATCCCATTCAATTGCATTCCATCTACACCTACTTACATAAGTATAAGTATATATTAGTGTATGTTTTAATGACCAAACGTCGTCGTTTTATATTTTCAGAGGGCTCGCTGTCTTTGTGTCATTTATTTTTCTCTTTTTTGAGAAAATGAAACTTAACCGGACTTCTTAAACCCTAAACCAAGTAGTCTATCAGTATATTATTAAAATGACATTTTATCAAACCAGATTATAGGGTTCGCCTTTATTCTAAATTACATGAAATTACTTTAATTTAGTTTTTTAAACTGTATCATAGCTGGGGACATTTTTACGTATTCAATACCATCGCACAACACTTGAACTAATTTTCTTTGACACTTCAGTCATGCCTTATAACGTTGTAGTAGTGGATCAGTTAACAATGCTTTCAACAGATACTAACATTGAATATATGAACATGTGGGATAGCTAGTACTTGATGGTACCTCCGTAAATTTTACAACAGTAAAAGTTACCATGCATTCAATAGTGTTTTAACACAAACATTCAACTTCTCCATGAGTCAAGTTCATGCAACAAGCAATCAATTGTGCTTCAAGTTAATGCAACCATAAGTCATCCAATTTGCACAAATGCTCAAAAGTGACTCCAGTTAAGAGGAAAAGGGATTCAAAAGCACGGCAGGCAAATTACCATACTTCTATAGGGACTCTTAACAGCAGTATCTTCAATTTTCTGTCCCTGTACTACTCCTCAAGTGATTGGGCATACAAGGGAAAACATCAAGGATCATGCTTCATTCCATCAACCTATAAGCCACACAAACATAACTTCCTTAGCGATAGTTACTTCCACTACACGTGACATGATAATGTATCCAGAATAGGAAAGATATTCAGACACCAAGAAAGCCTCCAAACATTAAAACTTACAGTATGTGTGAAGCGATAGTGTAATAGTTATTCCTGGCCAGTTTCTAAGTCGTTCTCAGATTTTTTATTAGCTGAATGGACAGCAATAACAATAAACTGTACAAGATTGTACACAGGAATGTATTAGTTTCATCACTAACTCTGAATATATGCCAATAGATGGCAGATATAGAGGGATAGATGAAAACATAAGTTACATAATTAATATGATTCATAGAAAGTACAGATTATAGTACAAGGAAAGGGAGAAAATACCAGGCAACTTCCCCGGTTTCGTCAGAGGAACAAACTCTGTTCCTATTGCCAATGCTATTGGAGGACCAAAGATAAAGCCTGGAGCCTCAATCCCTAAGACATTAAAAAGATCATTTCAACCAATAGAAGTCAGTACAATAGCTCAGAACAATGTTGCTACTTCAGTACATGAAGATATAATAACTAAATGCAACTTGGTTGCCTTCGAAATGATCACATACAGATATTCGGAAAAGCAACTAAAAGTAAATGATGTGAGTTAAACTGTACAAGCACCACTCATACCAACTGTATATTTGCTAGTTAATTTTAATCCAATTAACCAGGGTACAAAAGAATATTGTTTTTTGAAGCTGTATTGGGATTGAATATATTCCACCAAAAGCATTAGTTCGTAGGATAATGTTCTTGTAAGTTTAGGTTGTTTTTGCTAGATGGAAAAAAGAAATGTGTTGTTGTAAGTTGTAACAGAACCACTGTAATGCTGAACTGTAATTTTCATTTTGTGGAAAACAATGAAAGAAGCATTGATTTGTACAAAATTACTTAGAGCTTTCTTTTAAGTTCTATGAGGTACCTACTAGAATTTAGTTTTGCAGTTTCACTTTCTGTTGCATCCTACAATTTATTTTAGCTAAAAAACAGGTGCTTTTGTTGTAAAGAATAAACTGTTCTTTCTTCTATGTCGTAACAACACAGTATTGGATACCTTTAGTTCTCTACTTTTAGATTCTGTATAGGAAGTGACAGCAAGGACAATAACTAAACAAATGGAACAAAATTCTGTTCAGAATTAAACGTACTGTTGCTTATATGTTCGGTCCAGAAACAGATTAATGCTTAAATGCATGAAAATGAATATATTTGAATGTTATCTTTTTCTGCTATATTTGTAGTTGCTACAGAAGACAGGAAGTAAAACTGAAGTATATATGCAGTTAAGTATGTTGACCATGCTTATGTATCTGAACTATTCTGCTAGTCAAGATATGATGTATGTTTCGCTCTTATAGCAGTTTGCCTCTCATAATTAAATTGATCAAGCAATTAAGTCTTAACCCCAACTGGTTAAGGCCAAATAACGTGAACCTTGTATGCCTTCATCTCTTTGATTAAGATAGATCCTTCATAAGCTCCAAAAGAGTAAGATCCTTTCGTACTACGCAAGTAAGTTTGGGTCTAATTAACCTTGCCACTCCTCTTTCCCATATGGCCATATCTGGCTTATGCATTGGTGCATACATCTCTAGCCTCACATAACTAAACAGCAGAAATTTTGTCCCAACATTGAATATTTTGGTGTTGGATTTGCTTGCACTTTAATGCTTAGATAATTGTGTACTTTTGATTACAATTTGTATATATATTTTATGCTGATATTATCCAGGTTTTATTTTCATTGTTTCTGCAACTGTCTGATTTTCTTCAGTAATTTTTCCACAGAGAGAAAATACTGACGGTGCCCAGCAACGGGCAAGGGACGATTTACGAGGGAAAAAGGCTAAGAAAGCTGCCAAGTTGGACAAGGTTATCGTTTATTGGCCCTTACACGCATAATATAAATTCTTGGTTTGCAATTAAATTGGTTTCGACCTAATTCCTCTGCAGGCTATTGAGAAGGAGTTGCTTGAACGGCTTAAAGAGGATATGTATCCTCCCAAAGACATTGAAATAATTGTTGAGGGAGAAGAAGAGGAAGAGGAGGTTTGTTTTATGGGAAAGATTTTTGTGGACTTGGTTCTTCTCAAAAAGAAATTGTTTTTAACCAATTAATTCCTCTCATATGTATGTTGCATGGACAGCCTATAAAGAGTGATTATGGTCGCATATATAAACACCCTTTCAAAACATATGAAAGAATTCTTGAAATGGGGGCTACCGCTGAGGAAGAAGAAGAGGAGGTTTTTGTTTTATGGAACAAGTTTTTATGTATTTTCCATTATCTTCTGTTTGACGTTGGCCGATGATGTTCTTCGATTATATATGCAGGAGTACTCAGAGGAATTAGAATATCTTGAGGCTGATTCTGGAGATGAAATTGAGGAGGAGTGTGACATGGAAGATTTTGGTTGCGCTGCAGTAGGAAAGGCTAAAAATAAAAATTGTATGGCAGCTTAAGCTAATCCACTTGCTGAACTTGCATTGCTTGAGTGCAAATTAACATGACACTGTTTAGGTGATGAAGATGAAGAGCAGGGGGGCTTTGAGAGGAAGAGGGTGAGAGGAGGATCACAGCCAGAGGTGTGGCGTGGAGACATGATTGAGAAAGGTATTGATGAACCAGCTGCTGCTGGTGCTGGTAAAAAGTGGATCATGAGGAAATCAAGGGTGATTCTTGAGGTACGTAAACAATCTCATGTCCCCATTCGATAGTTGGACCTGTGCATTTACTTAATTTAATTACAGGTTTAATGAGTAATTATCAGTACTATCTGATACACTTGCATGCATTAGTATGTTATACTTAAATTCCCCTATGATCTGGTTCTGTGACTACTTTTTAAGTATTTCCAGCTAACATCTGTTATTCATGTTATTTTCTGTCATGTGTATTCGGTTTTGATAATTGCTGCAACTGGAAAGATCATGCATATCAATGAATTGCTGGTGCATTTGAAAGTAAGTCCACAGTCTTATCTCATAGCTAATAACCGTGTTAAATGCTGCATGCAACTTTTAACATCTGTCAGTGTTTCCCTACTGCCTCTCAAGTTTAATGAACTTGAAAAGTAGCATGAACCTTACAGGTTAAATGGGAAGAACAGCAGAGGGGCCTGTTGGAGGATACACTTCCTTAACTATTTCATTGCCATATTATCGTGAGACCACATGCACTGTCTTAGACAGCTTGGACACTGGAATTAGTTTGTAATGTGGTAGTTCTGTGGCATATCTTTAATCCTATATTTATTTTTGTGAGTAGTTTCATGAACAGAGAGTTCCCGCTTAACAAGATTAGTTTCATGAACAGAGAGTTCCCACTTAACATATTAGAAACTCTGTAACTTTTGACTCAAGCTTGGCTAAGATTATAATCCCAAAGGATAGCTTACAAGGTTTTACAAGAAGTGATGAATCATGAGGTGATCATATGCTCAAAACAGTAAAAGCTGACGATCATATTAATCATGAGGTGATCATATTCTCAAAACAGTAACAGCTCATTGAAGAGGCTCATTAGGATTTGGTTTCCTAGAAAGAGTTCTGGAACAAGTAAAACATGTTCCATTGAAGAGGCTCTTTGCTGCAGCAGAAAAAGGAAACTCAACAAAAATACTATGTGAACAGATTGTACCGTGATTTTAATGTTAGATGTGCCTACATGATACTACAGAATTAACTCATGAAATATATACAAAGAGTAGCATACCTCCCCAACTCCAATGGTGATTACATGTGGAGCAAAAGCCATCCCAGCTGAAGTGTTCATCCACTCACCTGGGTTTTGACAACTAAACTATTGAGAAAGATAACCAAAAACCAAAAGCATATCATAAGCTTTTTCAAAATAAATTTAAGCATCTCCATCATTGAATCACATTCCTCATCGAAACATCAGAAACCAGATTTTCAAAGGGAGTGAAGAGGTAACATGTGTATTCATAAGACAACAAATAAGATCCAGTGGATCTTATTCACAAGTAGAGATGATAAGCAAAAAAGCTATCCTTTAGTGTTTAGATAACTGATTTGATCACAACCAAACTAGATATATTTTCATTGTGCTCGTTCTTATATTTTCATTCCCTACTGTCAAAGTTAGATAAATGTGAGCTAGATAACTTTGTGCTCGTTCTTATATTTTCATTCCCTGGTCAAAGTTAGATAAATGTGAGCTATTTTATTGTTTAAATGTGTTTTTTGCTGTTTCCAGACCAGGCTGCATGGTTGTAGGATGGTACCATTCACATCCTGGATTCGGTTGTTGGCTCTCTAGCGTCGACATAAATACGCAACAGGTTGCAACAGATAAATCAGCTCTTGTTATGCTGTCTGTTTTTGCTTTCTTGTTGCTGTTTCTCAAATGCAACAGTATGTTGTTGCATTGTTTTCTTATGAAGTCTTATTACGTATTATACCATGAATGTTTGTTTTCCTTGTCCTATTCTGTAAATGATGTTTAGCACTCTTATGTTACTAAGTTCCAATTGACTTGTAGAGTTTTGAGGCACTGAATCAGCGTGCTGTGGCAGTGGTTGTGGATCCAATTCAGAGTGTGAAAGGGAAGGTTGTGATTGATGCTTTTCGATTGATCAACCCCCAAACCATGATGCTTGGGCAAGAACCACGACAGACAACATCAAATCTTGGGCACCTTAATAAGCCCTCCATTCAAGTGAGCAATCAAGACAAGACTTATACTACGATTTGTTTCCACCATGCCTATTGTCTTCTGTGGTTGTTTTCCACTTTTTAGGCCCTTTGATCCATGGTCTTAATAGACATTATTACTCTATAGCCATCAACTACAGAAATAATGAACTTGAAGAAAAGATGCTACTGAATCTCTCATAAGAAGAAATGGACAGATGGCTTGACTCTTCGCCGCTTTGATGACCACTCAAAGAAGCAATGAACAGACTGTCAAAATTACTCTAAAATAAATATAGCTTGCTTAACTAGACCTACTAACAAGCCTGAATAACATGCGCCCACATTATATGCCCAAAAACGAAAATCATGAATCACATTCTCATCGGAACATCAGAAACCAGATTTTCAAAGGGAGTGCATTAACATGTGTATTCAGAAGACAACAAATAAGATCCAGTGGATCTTATTCACAAGTAGAGATGATAAGCAAAAAAGCTATCCTTTAGTGTTTAGATAACTGATTTGATGACAACCAAACTATACATTGGAAAATACATTTAAAGTGAAGTTCCATGCAATTAAGTGAGAAAGAAAATCAGCAAACAAAATCATTCAAATTTTTCATTCGGCAAAGTAAGCTTTCAGAAGATTCAAGAATGTCTAGTATCTTGGGGCATATTATCAAACCAGATTCAAATATAATGAAAAACTTATTTAATTCAAGCACCTGTTCTTCCTCTTCTATAGCACCGCTCAACTCTGCTCCTCGCAACATCAGCTTAAGTTCATCCTCAGTTACATATGGCTCACTAGTTTTGGAGAGAAAAAGGAAAAGAATTAAAGCATTCAGAGAGAAAGCAATATTGTGAAGTGACAAAAATGTTTGAGTAACACCTGAAATTAGAACAATATTTTGTAAAAGGATTCAATGACTGGCATAGTCAAGTACTAAATCATGCGCTGCCCTCTGTGAACAACATAGGATAAAAACCGATTTCTTATGCAATAAATCAGAAAACAAAGAAGACATACCCATCTGAAACAATAATTTGGTTTCAGACGGATGATATTAACTAAAACCCTAAAACATATATGGACGATTGCAGGCGTTAAACAATAATAAAGTGAAAGAGAGATTTCACTACCTGAAATTAGGGGGCCATTTGAACGGCGCGGGAGGATCGATTATGGAGATTGGGGCCGTCGCACCAGCGGAGCGAAGTCTGCCGGTGAGTCCACCCGGAGGAAGGGAAGGAAGAGAACACGGTTGGGGTGTCGATAACGGCTTTGAGGAAGGGGAGGAAGAGAACACGTGGTGCTCTAAAATAGAATGGGTCGCGAGCCCTCGCTGGTGAAGGGGATGCCCAAGCGTAGATGATTTCTGGTAGAGGAGCAGAGCAAGGCTCCAAACAGAGAGGAAGACAGGCGACTTAGTGAGACTTAAGTCACGGGGAGAGAATTAAAATGGGTAAAACAAGCATATATGCATAGCGACGGTAATAAGCTTTGTCGCTTAAAAACTAGCGACTAAAATACGTCGCTACTCTTAATCTTAATTCGTAATTAAATGATAAAATATAACTCAGCCACGGCAACCAGTCACTAACTATAGCAACAGTAAGCCGTCCTCGGGCTAAATTAAAATGTACCAACTTTTAACCCCTGGCTCACTATTTTTTAACGAATTGAAGGAACACATCTGGACCCATTAAAAATATTCAAAATAAATTAGTTATGTATTAGTAGATAACAATTTAGCATAAAAAATAAAATGACATATGCAATATTACTTATAAAAGGATTTAATTTTTTTTAATTTTACCGACGGCATGACGTCACTAAATAGGAATAAAATTTAACCCATAGTAAACTTTTATACGACTTTATGGTACACATATCCACTACATTACCCATCTGACATATTTTTAAAATAAATAAGTTATGTATTAGTACATAACAATTTAACAACAAAAATAAATATCAGATAACAACTATTACTTTTTTTTTTTTAGTTGATAATTTTAGCGACGGTTAACCGTCATTAATTTAAAGAATCATTTAGCAACCCATAACCCCTAATAAATATTTATCCGACTATAAGGTAAACATCCCAACTTCAGTATATATAATCAAAAAAATTATTCATGTTACAAAAGATAACAATTGAGCATAAAAAATAATTATTACAGGAGAAGTATTAATATTTTTGTCCTTTCTGGTAGAGGAGCAGACGGCTAAACGTCACTAAGTTTAGCGACGGCTACTTGAGTCACTAACTTAGCGAATTAAAATGCGTCACTAAATATATGCATAGCGACGGCTAAGCGTCGCTTAAAAACTAGCGACGGTAATGCGTCACTAACTTAGCGACTTCGTAATTAAATGTCACTAACTCAGCCACGGCAACCAGTCACTAACTTAGCAACAGTAAGCTGTCCCGGGGCTAAATTAAAATGTACGAACTTTTAACCCCTACTCAATTTTTTAACGAATTGAAGGGACACATCTGGACCCCATTAAAAATATTCAAAATAAATTAGTTATGTATTAGTAGGTAACAATTTAGCATAAAAAATAACTATGACATATGCACTATTACTTTTAATTTTTATTTATTTTTAATAATTTTACCGACGGCATGACGTCACTAAATAGGAATAAAATTTAACCCATAGTAAACTTTTATACGACTTTATGGTACACATGTCCACTACATTACATATTTTTAAAATAAATAAGTTATGTATTAGTACATAACAATTTAACAACAAAAATAAATATCAGATAACAACTATGACTTTTTTTTTTAGTTGATAATTTTAGCGACGGTTAACCGTCATTAATTTAAAGAAGCATTTAGCAACCCATAACCCCTACTAAATATTTATCCGACTATAAGGTAAACATCCCAACTTCAGTATATATAATCAAAAAAAATTATTCATGATACAAAAGATAACAATTGAGCATAAAAAATAATTATTGCAGGAGAAGTATTAATATTTTTGTCCTTTCTTTTATTTTAGCGACGGCTAACCGTCACTAAATTAGCGACGGCAATGCGTCACTAAATTAGCGACGGCTATAGCGACGGCTATGCGTCACTAAATTAGCGACGGCTATGCGTCACTAAAATATTAGCGACGGCTATGCGTCACTAAGTTAGCGACGTCTATACGTCACTAAGTTAGCGACTGCAATGCGTCACTAACTCAGCCACGGCAACCAGTCACTAACTTAGCAACAGTAAGCCGTCCCGGGGCTAAATTGAAATGTACGAACTTTTAACCCCTACTCAATTTTTGAACGAATTGAAGGGACACATCTGGACCCCATTAAAAATATTCAAAATAAATTAGTTATGTATTAGTAGGTAACAATTTAGCATAAAAAATAACTATGACATATGCACTATTACTTTTTTTTTTTATTTATTTTCCGCTAATTTTTTTTAATTTTACCGACGGCATGACGTCACTAAATAGGAATAAAATTTAACCCATAGTAAACTTTTATACGACTTTATGGTACACATGTCCACTACATTACATATTTTTAAAATAAATAAGTTATGTATTAGTACATAACAATTTAACAACAAAAATAAATATCAGATAACAACTATGACTTTTTTTTTTTAGTTGATAATTTTAGCGACGGTTAACCGTCATTAATTTAAAGAAGCATTTAGCAACCCATAACCCCTACTAAATATTTATCCGACTATAAGGTAAACATCCCAACTTCAGTATATATAATCAAAAAAAATTATTCATGTTACAAAAGATAACAATTGAGCATAAAAAATAATTATTGCAGGAGAAGTATTAATATTTTTCTCCTTTCTTTTATTTTAGCGACGGCTATGCGTCACTAAATTAGCGACGGCTATGCGTCACTAAGTTAGCGACGGCTATGCGTCACTAAATTAGCGACGTCTATGCGTCACTAAAATATTAGCGACGGCTATGCGTCACTAAATTAGCGACGGCTATGCGTCACTAAATTATTAGCGACGGCTATGCGTCACTAAGTTAGCGACTGCAATGCGTCACTAAAGTAGCGACGTCTATGCGTCACTAAGTTAGCGACGGCTATGCGTCACTAAAGTAGCGACGTCTATGCGTCGCTAAGTTAGCGACGGCGATGCGTCACTAAAGTATTAGCGACGAACAGCTGTCGCTAATGTTTCACCGGACTTTTAGCGACTATTAACCGTCGCTAATTAGCGACGGTTTTTAGCTGTCGCTAAAAACGCCGTCGCTAATTTCATTTTTTCTAGTAGTGTGCTAAAATCCTAAAGTTATATTAAAAATTTTTATATAAAACTATATGTGACAGGAGTTGATTAGATAAAAAAAAATTGACAGATCTCAAATTTGTCTTTATTTTAAATTAAACCGTGTCACATAAAATTTTATAAAATTTTAGTATAAACCTTTTAGTACATATAGTATCACTCATCATTTTTTAACTTTATCTTAAAACATGAGCACAATTTTGCCAGGTTAACTAAAGTAGTACTACTACATATATGTGTGTTTATGCATGTATGTATAAGTGTAGAAACTTAAAACTGGCCGGTTATTAGACTCCGATGCTTCTTAATAAACCATGCAATTGTAATGTTTCCCAAATCAAGGTTATTAAATTGAGATCTTATCCATGATCATTTTTCACTGTGTGAGATCAAGATCATAAGATCGGATCATAGATTGTAAGATCTTACCAAAAGCACAAAATTTCTTATCTAAATAATATAATTTATGTAAAAGACTAATTATATTAAAAACTCAAGTAAAGTTTAAGTATAATACATAATTATTGATATAATACAGGTAAAATTCAAGCTTTAATAGAGTATATATCAACATAATCAAGAAAATAATCAACATAAGTCTGAAAGAAATTCATAAAAAAATACATCATTAAAAAATAAAAGAGAGTACAATGTCCATAACTTTTCCTCAACCTATTGAATGTTCTGTTCTGGTCATAAACATATTAAAATTGGTTTGCTTGTCCTCAAAATATGAACTCCATTATTTCAAAGTAACTGTGTGACATAAGCTTTAAAAATTTTAATTTAAATATTCGATAATTAACTTTAGTAAATTTAGAATGTATAATAATTTTTTTTTACAGTCAATAGATAATTTAAATTAGTAGGTTCTTCTTCCTTAATGAAATAAGTTCAACTTGTAGAGAGAAAAACTGACAATTTAAATGTCCATTAATTGTTAAAAAGATTATAATACATATTAAATTTAATTGAAGATAGTCACCGAGTGATTTAAATTACATTTTAAAAAGTTGCTATAAGACAGTTACCTTAAGTTAATAAATTTCATCTAATTGAGGATCGGAATGAAATGTTTTTTGTAATAGATTTAGAACAAAAATATAACATTTTTAATAGATTAATGATTAAAACAAAACATTTAATAGATTAAGGATGAAAATAGAATGATAATTAAATATTAGGGATCATCTATGTAATTTTACCCCCAACAAAAATCAATATATAGTTAGGATTGGTGGGATTTTTTGATCCTATAATCTTACATCCTAGTCGTGATCTTATCATGATCTTACTATGCCTCGATTCTTCAATGTTTTGATAAAATTTTCTATATCAGGATCATAGAATCATGTAATCCTATGATCAGGATTACAGTTTTAACAACTTTAATCTATATGATTTGCAACAAGACGAGATTATATTGCTAATGAGTTGTTTATATGTATGGTGTAAACGCACAAGAAACGTTGAACAGTTTCAAATAATTCTATTAAATAGTGTTACATATATTAAAATATTTATATTAACAAATTATAAAATCGTGCATTGAAAATTTAAAGGGCTTCCTACCATATAAGATTCCTTACTAATTTTTAATTAGTACACTTAACCAAATTCATTTATATATGTGCTATCAAGACGTACGTCATGATTCAATGATTAAATAATTAGGTCTACGACCAAAGTATTGAGATATCATGTTGGTCAAGAAAATAAGGCACTAAAATATCATGTTAGTGGGCTTCTTATAGGATTAAGATAGTAACACGTCGTAGTAGAAAATTGAGTTTGTTAATGTAAATGGACATGTACACTTTTCCCTTCAATGGATATTGGGAGGATGGCAATCCTGTTGCTTACTTGGATATAATGACAACTTAAGAATTAAGCAAAAAGTTTGGGTGCTAGAGGGGTAAAATCTGCTTTTTTTTTTTTTGTTTTTTTAAGAGACAAACTAAACCCTTCTTGCTTCTTCCTTAAAATAAAATTTTTTGTCTAAGTTAACCATGGTTTCTTTTGTTTCTTGAATGACGTTCATTATCATAATTAGTATAATCTATTTTGTAATATTTGAGTCTACATAAATTCTTTTATGGGCTGTCTCTACTTTTCATTATTTTTTGTTAATAGTGCCAATTAAAGTTGTCAAAATCGAGGTTTCAACTAAAATTATTTTTTTTATTGTATGTGTTATAATCTAGTGCAATGCATACCCCAAGAGCGCGCGCACATATAAATATACATACGTACATACATATATGTGTATCTCTCCCTCTCGATAAATATATAAAAGAGAAACTTCTTCATTCCTCTAAATTACTTTTATTAGCATTAATTTCTTTTCATTCTCTTAATCATTTCTTACTAGCATTAATTTGATATTGTATTTGTAGTATTTTGGAGTTTTGTACATAGGTATTAATAATAATATAATTTAATGTCTAAGTAATAATTTTTTCAGACCCTTATGAGTCTTTTTTCATATCTCTCTAACTTTCATATTTTATACTCACGAGCCATACACTTTTATATAATGGAAAAAACCTTAATAATATTCTTGAGGTTTTTTACTTTTTAGCACATTGGTAATTTTTCAAACTTATATCCCAAATGAATTAGGTCAATTAGTTTTGTTACTCTTAATTTCTTATCTTGCTAATAATATTCATTACATTATAAAGGCTTAATTTATTTTTCTTTTCCAAATTTACCTCTTATTTTTTATTCCTTCAATACAATGACCTATGTTAATAAAATTGAAAGGAATAGATGGATCCAAATATTAACAAACAATGAAATCATTGTAGACCATGTATTTAATTATGACAAATTAATTCAAACTAATGTAACTTCCATTCCTCTAAGCTACTTCTATTAACATTAATTTTTCATCATTCTTCTTAATAAGTTCTTATTAACATTAATTAGATATTTCATTTGTAGTGTTTTAGAGTTTTGTACATAAGTATCAATAATAATACTCCCTCCGTCCCATAACTTTTGATATATTTGACTTTTTGTTGTATTTTGACTCAATTTTATTCATATTATTGTTTGTTAGAAAAAATAAAAAAAATATATTTAGAAACTACATATCTTGAATTATCATTTATGTATAATTTTTTTATTTATATATTAGAATGTTGAAAATAAAAAATCATAGATTAATTGTCAAAAATAAATGGAGCAAAACTTTTGGGACGGAGGGAGTATAATTCAATGGCTGAGTAATAATTTTTTCGGACCCCTATGTGTCTTATTTTATATCTTTCTAACTTTTATCTTTTATATACATGAGTCATAACCTTTTATATAAAAGAAAAACCTTAGCAATATTCTCGAGGATATTTACTTTCACCAAATTGGTAATTATTTAAAATTATATCTTGTAAAGTAGTTTGGTACTTTTAATTTTTATCCTGCTAATGATAGTATTACAGTATAAAGCCTTAATTTCTTTTTCTTTTCCAAATTTTCTGCTTATTTTCCATTCCTTCAACACAAGGACATATGTTAACAAACTTGAAAGGAATATAGATGGATTCAAATGTTAATAAATAGTGAAATCATTATAGGCCATGCATTTAATTTTTATAACTGATAAATTAATTCAAACTAACGTAACTTATAAACAAACAATAAGCTACACTAATGTAGCTTATTATAATATTTAACCATTTTAGTACCATATATCAATTAAAAATGGCATAACAAACAAACCAAATTATAATGCCAATTGTAACCTATAAGTTTAATTGCAATTCCAAATTACTTAATTACTTCCCTTTGCTTTGCTAATTCTTATTTAAGTTAAGTCATACCAAGACAACCAACCTTATTGACCCACCTCCCTAATTACTCCCCATAGTCCACAGGCCAACTTAGCAATACAAACATGTCCACCAATCTATTAGCTGAAATGTTGCAGCATGTTAATGTTGCTCAGATACCCTCGTTGCAGCTCATAATTTATAGGTCAAGTAAAAGGATAAGATGAGGCCTATACCAATTTCTCTCTCTTTAAGTGACAAACTACAGTAAGTTTGAGTGTGAAACA